>JBBPBX010034386.1:5225-18322 GCA_038048925.1 Garcialebias charrua
GCAAACAGGAAGAGCTGAGGAAAGGGGTGCCTCATATCCAGGTGGACAGTTGATGAGTGATTCGATGCAGCTGTATCCAGGTGGACAGTTGAGTGATTCGATGCAGCTGTGAGTCCTGCCATTGTTGAATTTGCGTCTTCGACTTCATTTCAACCTGAAGAGACTCACAAAACGAGAGAGAGAACACAATTAAAATGTTTTATTGATTAAGGTTTCTTTGGCGCTCGGGCCCCGGCGGAGGGCATGCATGCCGGACTGCTGAGAGCTTGAATGTCCGGCATAGGGAGATAGATTATGGATATCTACCCCCCAAAAAAGAAAAGCCGGGGCCGAGCTGGCGAGGGTCTGGCTGCCCGAGGGCATGCATGGGCAACAGCCGTCCACATTTGAGCTTCTGTTTTACCAGATTGATTCGTCTTGGACTTGACTGGGTCTTTGCTGTGGTATTTTATTCTAGAAACCGACACCAGATATCTACTGGTGAGTAGAATAATGAGCTGCCGTCAGTCAACTGCAGTAAATGTTTAATGTGTTTAGCTGAACCCCCACCACAAAAGAAGTCAGTAATTGGATCAATTTTAGCAACGCTGAATGATTTACAGCCGAAAGACTGGAAAACACAAGCAAGAGTCTTGATCGGTAACGTTGACTCCTTGTGGGACTTCTCCCAGACTTTGTGATCTATACATTAATGACAACCCTGGGGTGATTTTAAAAGTCACATCAGAAAGGTCTAAAACAGCTGCCTTCATGTTAAAAATCGGAATTTGTGCAGCGGAAATAAATATTTTGCAGTCGTTACACTGGTTCTAATGCTGTGATGATCCTTTTCAAGCAGAGCATGAACAAAACATGTGCAAGTTTAGCACAATTTTTAGGGGAAACTAAGTAAAAAGAGGCACATTTGGCAAAAGGTTTAGGGAAATTTAAGCAAAAAATAAGCAAGGTTGGCAAAAATAAAATTAGGAAATAAAAGTAATCAAGAAACTGAAACAGTTTAAGGTGTTGCTTGTAACTTTTAGCATTAGCTGCTGTGAATATATTACTTCAGCCAGTAATTTTTAAAAGGCCAAAGACATTAAATATATTCGGCCGGGTCTTGCTTTAAGAAACTTACCTCAAAAAGTAGAAAAGATGGAAGTAAGTGGCAGAAAATAATTTATTTTATTTTAAGGAGTGAGTTGAAACGAGTGTGTTCTGCTGCCTCATATTAAGTTGATGTGAAAAAGGCATGAAAAGAGAAATATTGATCAGCCTTTTTGTTTATGCGTTTCAAAATATGAACAGCATCCTCACATTTATACAACTTTAGTGAGAGTGTGACTAAAGTGCTTCATGGTGAACTCTGAAGTTTCATGATTGAACGTTAGAGCGACGATGATGGACTGAACCAAACGCTCCCGGCCTAAATTATAAATACACAGATTTAATGTTCTCTGAACAGAAACACATCAGTTCAGATGCTTTCTGTGGCAAGCAGCATATGATGTGATACTCAACCATTCAGACGTGAAATTTGGAAGTTTAGTGTCAAAGCACAAGAAGTCGCTCTGTAGAACACAAAAGAGCAGAGGAACAAACAAACTGCATGAGCAACCAAGTTGTTTTATTCATGGGAAGTATTTAATATTTATTTGTCTAGCATACATTTGGGCTTCCTATAATTAGAAGAAGCACAGTGTTAACATTTGTGATTAAACCTCAGGGGTCCAATTAATTCACTATTATGTGACCACGAGCTGGTCGGGTGTTGTGATGTCGTTTCAGAGCTCTGAAACAAAGCTATCCTCAAAATACAAACATGTTTATACTCAATAAACGGCTTGTGCTGCTCATTTGTTGGTTTAATAAAAAGGTGAAACAATAGTACTGTGGTTGTGAAAAGGCTGGTGTGGATGTTAAAACAAAGTCAGACTTGGTTTCTGGTGGGAACTGTGAGTTTTAAACACTCATTTTCAACTGTAAACAGTGCCACCGCATTATAACCATCCAGTAACAAATGATATCAGCTGTTAAAACTGGACCTCTTCATCTATTTATATTTGTTGCCTTTATTTTAGGTTTATCTTCCAGTTCAGAGTTTGAGAAACTGAGAAGTTAAAGTTGAGACAGACATTTTATCACAGTATTCTACCTCATGTTTTTACTTTTTAAGGACATGGACAGACATGTCGCTATAGTTATTATGTGGGGGGGCTTTTTATTCTTTTTTTGTCCTTTGACCCTAAGTGCTGAACATTTGGAGCACCTATACCACATCTTTATTCTAAAAAACATGGTTGACGACAACACAGGAGGGCAAATTCAACAACATGCAAAATAAAAACTTTTCCCCCCCCACTTTTTTTTAAAATTAACATTTTCAATAGAAAATAACATTCCAAGGATATATCACATACATTTTCCAGATTATGGTAGCCTCAGGCCTCTCTTTACAAAAATAATTCTCCAAAACAACAATAAAGGGGTGCACACACTCGTACAACAATAACTATGAAAACAATTTTATATATATAAAAATAATAAAATAAAATAAATCTCAGTCATAGGTGTCTATGGTCTAGAATATTCAAAATAAAAACTTTTCAAGATGAAGTGCAGAGTATCTGATCTAATATGGATACCAATGTATCGGCTGAGGCTAGCAGTAAAATATGCAACTTTTTCAATTAATGCACCGATTGCTCCCAAATGATTTGTTCTGAACACTGAACTCTCAGCCGAATAAAGCTTATTTAATTCAAGCACGACGATGCACATTAATCAACGTGATCACATTGTGTAAAAGTACCACTAACATTATCAGTCTCTGGCAGGCTGACGATACAAAAGTTAAAGAATAAACTACAAACATATAAACAGCATGAAGATTAAGACACATGATAGGCAATATTTGCTTTTGTGTGTGAAAAGGTAATATTTAACTAAACTTTTGAATTAAAAAATAAATGTCTCCATTGTTGTCAATCACAACGTGCTTTGTGTTAGTAAAATACCTCGGCAGTCTGAATATAGAGTTATCGCTATACTTGATAGCTTTATAAGGCCATTTTTTAATACATATTCACTTTAGAGCTCTGAACTTTTTAAAATTAGTTTTTTAAACAAATTGTAATAAATAATTTACAACCCAGAATGGTGTTTTATATACAAATTCAAGTCTGAGGCCTGCGCTCCTCTGATATCAGCGCTCCTTTCTGATTTGGTGATGCTCCACCACTTCTGTGTTTTACTGAAGCTTCTTGTTTGAGTTATTTCAGAGCTTCAGTCGCAGGGATTAAGTTTGGATGAGTGACTTGGCTCATAAATAACGTTCCCATGTCTGTCTGGAGCGTGTTCACAGTCGACGGCCTGCTCTTTTGTCCCAAATCACTGTTGATTTGTTGTTTTGCTGTTCATTCAAAAATGCAACAGTTATTGTTTTACTTCTGCAGGAAACTAAAGCTAAAAACAAAGTGCCACAACTTTAGTTCTGGGTTATTATAAAGAAAGAAGTTATTAAGTTTTTTCATTTCTAACTCCTGGAGTTGATTGGGAGCAGCATGTCATCGCTCCTGCCAACATTCTGATCGACTTTCCAGGCTTAATGTGTGCTTTTCTGTTCTCCGGAGGTGATTACCAAACTGTTTCCCTGTTGTGAGAATATAACTCTGTTCACTGGGGGTGTTTTTCACATGAGACAATAGGATTCCCTTTTCATATGTTCATAATTATCTGCATTACTCAGTTTGTTTTTCATTCTCACACAAATGAACACACACATGCAGTCACTCAAAGCGAAACTGAAATTCATGAGGCCGTGTGTTTCCATTCAAGTTGTCTTTCCATCAGCACTAAGCATCAGGAGCCAAATCAGATCAACAAATGTCTTTTTTGTGTGTGTTCAAGCCAAACATTTTTTTTTTAACAAGAGTCGTCTCAGAGCTCTGCAGTGTGGAGAACTAACACGGTTTTGTGTCACGTTGTGTTGAGTGCAGAGCAGCGGCGATGCAATCAAAATGTTGAAAAGTGAGTTTTGAGAGCAGCAGGAGACAGTTTACTGAGCTGTGCTGCAGCTGCAGGTGCAAACTGTATGGAAGCAGTTATGTCTCATATTTCAAATTAAAATGAAAATGCAGTTTGGATTATTCATTTTAAATTTTATTTATTAGTCAAAACATGCAGCTTTATTTTGAAACTAAACATAATTTCTATTAATCCATTTTAATTTGAAATATGAGACATAACTGCTTCCATTTGCATTTTAAACTATGGTACTGTCTTTTGACGATCTGTCTGCATAAAGTCCTCCTGCTTGGGGTGATTTCTCTCCCTGTAAACTTCCCTCATGTGTAGCTTCAGGCCCACTCAGGTTTCAATCCAGCAGGAGAGCTTGTGAGTCCACGTTTTAGATACCTGCAGATTGTGATCAGGTGTTCCTTGAAAAAAGATGATTTATGACTTCTAAAATTGTTTATAAAAGGATCAGATTATGGATGATGATAATTAAAGATGTGCATTTAAACTAAACCTGTAAACCTTTGCATCTGTATTATAAGTTACATTAAAAGCATCCTGTTAAAATGATGAATTTCGTGTTTTGAACTCAAACTTTTGGTGTTCTCACCTTCAAAACCCCTTTAACTGTTTTGTATCTTTATTAAATGTGAGGAAATACCCAGCTGGAAAAGTAAAAACTGCATAACATGACATTTTTCTGTGAACATACTTTCTCAATTTACATTTAAGCTATATTCCAAAAAACAAAACTCTATAAAAGTTGTACTTTCTTCTTTTTGTGTTAATTTAGGGATTTGTTGTCATACATTTTGAGGATTTTTAGTGATGGCTCTAACTGGCTTTGGAAAAACTATTATGTTAAATAGTTAATTGCTAATAATGTTAAATATAGGCACATTTGTGCCTATACAGAATTTTATTTTCTATATCAAAGTGAAAATAATGATCAGTTACAGAATTTCAATCAAAAGGCAGTAACGCCAGAGGTGTCTTCTAACCTACAATTGTTTGGAAATGTTCTGGTATAAAGTTTATCTTAAAATGTAATTAATTTAAAGAACACACCAAATGTTTACATTATAAAAATGTTAAATGACAGAAAAGAATAAAAACATTTATTTATGATGACAAATGAATGTCCCAGCATTTAACGTTTCTAAGCAGTCCTTTCAGCTGACACGACTTAATAAATCTAATCTAATTAGCATATTTTTGAAATAATAAAATTATTTATCTGAAAGAGTTACAGCTCATGTGTCAAACTCAAGGCCTGCGGACCAAATACGTTCCATGTGAACATATTTTCTGGTCTCCAAGATGAGACTTTAACAGTAACTTTTTTTTTTTTGCTTCTCATTTACCTTAAAAACTGAGCATAGTTTATTTAGTGCAGACTTCCACAGTTGGACAGCTCTGAAGCTGAGAAAAATCAGTTAAAAATGTTCAGTAATCTTTGATTTTGATGTGGAAAGAGCAACGGAGAACTTCAAATAGGGCCGATGAAACTGTCGCTGAGGAAGCTGCAACCAAGAAACGATGTCAGGTATTTGGCTATCGTTAATGTGTTGACTGAAATTAGACCTTTGAAAAAAAGTTTTTTATTTTGGCCTCTGTTTATAACTGAGTTTCACGCCTGATGTTCTGTAGTATTTTATGCATAAACAGTAAATATTGCATGTGTGACGTAGGCACTGTGGAAGTGGAACAGTTTTTCCAAAGTACTGTATCGTACTTTTCGCCATAAGTCACACCCTTTTGCATAAATTTACATGCCCTGTGAATTATTTATGCTTCCCCCCCCCCATATTTATAGCCCAATTTTTGGCTGAGATCCATTCTGACATGGAAAATATTGAACACTACCATTTTCAGCCGCTAGAGGGCGCTTGAGTAATAAGTCCCTCATTAATGGGTAAAAACGGCTATTAATGAGACACTTGGCTTGCCATACCAAGCCACCTTGGTCTCGCTCTGGAGCAAACGTAAAATCCGCTGCATTTCTCCACGCTGCCCAGGTGAAATGCAGCTGATTTGACCGTCAAAGTACATTTATTAAGGAAAAGTTCAACTGAGACACATTTGCTATAATTTCGAGCAAACAAATAATTGTTTTTAAGTGTTAATCTTGTTAAATTCTTGTTAAAGTCCTCCCGTGCACGCATCCACGGCCGCCATTTGGCAGCCAATCGATTTTTGCCACAACACCGGCCCACGTTTTCGGGTTGTCAGCAGTGATGCATAACAAAGTGACACGTCAGCAGTGATGTGATAATAGATGCAACTTATGCGAAGTGACTTATTTATGTTGTTTAGCACTTCATTAAACATATTTGGACTGATGCAACTTATACAGCGGTGCGACGCGTACGACGGAAAGTACGGTAAATTAACGTCACAAACAACTGATCTTGTCAATAACTTTAACCTAGTCACAACTTTGTGCCTTTTAGTTTCTCACTGAAGCACCGTACGTGTGTTTTCAGAGGTGGAATCCTCGCTGCGCAGTATCACCTAAATATGAATTTTAAATTATATCTCCTGGGTTTCCTTTAACGTCGACATGAAGAAGCAACAGTTTACGTTGACTAAACTGAACAAATTCAAGACAAGAGGAGTGCTTTTCGTGTTTTGGTTCTCCGTCTGATTTAAATGACAGGTTGCTTCATTGTGCAATGTGCCGGAGGGATTTGTTGTGCTCCATTTTCCTTTAAAGTTCCCCAAAAGTTTTGAAATCAAAATAAAGGCGACACGTTTAGTTGGTGTGAGACTTCAGCTCCTTTCTTCTTCTTTTAGTAAATTATGTCAGTTTGTTGTTATAATTCTGACATATTTCTCTTCGTGTCGAGTCTCTGAAGACTCAGACTTGTTGTGTCATTTTGTTATATCCACAGGCGTTTATAGCACCACACAGGTTCCCTCTCCCAACACTTATTTCACCCTCAGGTACTCCCACCTCCGTGCTGTGTGCAGTCACTGTGCTGTTTCTGGTCAGGATCGCATTAAACAATCTGAGCATCCTCACATTTACCCTGTTATGATGTTAGTAGGAAATGGCTCTTTAACAAAGCTCCATCCTGCAGATTTCTGCCCAGGAGCACGAGAGGATCGCTTTTTCTCTGGAGGGGACGCGTCTCTAGAATGGGTTGTTCGGCTGAGTCCTTGAGCTGTCACAGTTTTATTAATAATATGCAAACTGTGAAAGCAAACTGTGAGCAGCAGACCATATGTTTTGTCATTTTCAGAGAACAGCCGCAGTTGATCCAATTATTAAGAGTGCCAGAGCACAAGCACCCCCTATTACTATTTAATCGGAATTTTGTATTTAATCGGAATTTTGTATTTCCATCACCGTTTTTAGATTTGCCATGAACAATCATGCAAAAAATACACTAAAACAACTGGGAATGGCGTGATGCAGTTTTTGGGACTGTGGTGTTGATGGAATTTGCAAAAACAATACAATTTTTTTTTTTTTTACTGACAAACATTTGCATACTGAACAATAGGATTTTGGTGTGGCAGGTCAGTGAACGCAGCACTCGTTGGGACATTCAGGCGTGCTTCTCTGTAAAACCATTGTTCAAAGTTGAAACGGGTCACAGAAAGTTGGACTTTATAATCACATCTAACAGCTTTACACACTCCTAGTTCAGATTGTACAGTTTTTGAAGTGTTTATTTAACACGTTAACTGTCTAAACTTTTCAAAACCTTTACAAACAAACCATTTTTCTTTGCACAAACTTCGCACTTTTAAAATGTGGGGATTGTTTTGTGTTTCACCCAAAGTGCGTCTCTCGATGTAAAGTGTAAACCAAAACTCTCGTTGACTCCCATTTTATCGGAGACGTTTGTCTTCAGGCCTTTTCACGTTGCCACATCTCCTAAATAAAATAAAAGTTGATATGATGACCAGACACCTCTGTCACTGGTTTTTATATTTATCTTTAATCACAGTTTTCACACAGTGGATGTCTGTTTAAGTTTTACTTTTTTACTAGATCTTGTTAAGAGTGCTGTCAGGGAGTAACAGACTCAGGTTCATGGTAACCATGGTGACCCCCTGACCAGATCTTGCTTCTTTTTTCATAGTGTATAAGATATCTGCTTTTTCTGCTTACAGCAGCAGCTGTTTCTCGTTACTGCGTGTATTTTTTAATCTTTCATTGAGGCTCACAAACAGATTTTCAGTTTTCATCTGACTTTTCCTCTCAAACGTAACGTTGGCGCAGACAAATGACGTCACAGCGGCCGTTGTGTAGTGGTAATGGCAGTCGTCCAACGATCGGAAGGTTGGAGGTTCGAATCCCGGTTCCTCACACCATGTGTCGTTGTGTCCCTGGGCAAGACACTTAACCCCGAGTTGCTCCCGGTAGGACTGGAAGGCGCCTTGCATGGCAGTCGCCGCGACCGGTGTGTGAATGGGTGGATGGTTGGTATTGTAAAGCGCTTTGGGGTCCCTCACAGGGGGCTGGAAAGCGCTATATAAATAAGCTCCATTTACCATTTACCATCACAGCTCAAAAACAGACATTTCTAGTGTCAACTAATAATCTTTTGACCGTAGCTTTGAGCTCAACCTCTTTGTTTCAGTGATCACGCTTCACTTGTTGCGCTGAACTTCTACTTTAGGGTTCGTGTAGTTTAAGCACAAGTCAAAGTGTTTGTTCTTGTATGTTTACAGGAAAACAAATGTTGCACAAGAGTTTTGATTTCATCTGCTGTCGAACAGCGGACCAACTTCTGCCTTTACTCTCTTTACTGTAAGCAGCATTGTGTTTATCTACAAAGGCTGTGACAGTAACAGAGCGTCTATATTTCCATTCTGATGAACTGATCATCACGCAGCCTACAGGCCAAAAATAACTCAACCATTGGCGTGCACGGCTGATGGAGGAGATGAGTGGGAGAGATCGTAAACTTTTCTGTCCTCGGCTTCGGTTCGAGGTTTCAAACAGAGCTTGAATGAAGTTCCCCTCGTGATGTAGATGTTTTCAGTCACTGAGCTGAATGTCACTCATTTCTGATTCTTAGCCTCGTTTCCGCTGACATTTTGGATTTTATTGAACTTAAAACGTTCAACTCTTTACTTTTTTTTTTTTAAGGCCTCAGACTGAACTGCCTGTGTTCACTTTATTAATTAAGGTGCTTTAGCTTGAGTAAATTTGTTATAAATAAATGAGCACACTAGAAAACAGAGATTCGTTGCTGAGGGAAACCCTCTGTAGGAGAAAATGGAGGATGAACAAGCAGGGGATGGATGTGAAAAGAGTGAGTCACCCCTGTTTCGTGCTTGTGGCTCACAGTTGATTGTTTCTGTCTTTCAGTAATGACACGATGTGATACAGACGCCCTCGTTATGTGAGTGACTAACGAGGGAGTCCTCACTTTCAGGTGTTTTCCATTAAAATCACGACTCAAAGGCAGAAACCCATGCCCTGAGAAAAGCCAAGACTGCCCCGTTGAAACACATTCAGGTCTGAACCCTCTCCTCTCTGCAGACAATTTACTGAGGATTGTTTCAACTGCAGGTTTTGTTGTGCAGAGGAAATAAAAGGCTCGTTTCATTTCGAGCTCAGGAGGAACAGAAGCAGGTGTGAGCGCAGAAACCTCAGAGAGGCACATGAGACGTGTGTGAGCTGCTTGTTTGGTCCTTGTTGTGGTTCCTGTCTCCAAACCACCTCGACACATCTGTAGCACATCGATCCTCCAAAATGATCCCTGTCAGCAGAAGAGGAGTTTTATTTAAAGGCACAGAGAATAGAAGTGGTGGGTTTGAACACAAAACACTAATGTATTTATTTACCTCTGATCCTCTAAATCTGCAATGTTGATTTCTAAATTGGCCCATTATCCTGATCGGTGTTTTTCAGTATTTCCATGTTTATTTCTTATGCCATTCTCTATAATTTCCCACACTCAGCCGTTGCTGATCAGCCAGCCACACCTTCTTGTTTCACCTGTCTCCGCTGCAGCCACTTAGCCCCAGTCCTATGGCCTCATCATTCTCTTCTCAGTGGAGCATTGTGCACAATTTAGGCCACATCCACGTGTTCCCGTGCTTCCTTGTGTCCATACTCAGTTTGAAAGTTTTGTTTTATTTGTTTAACTGGGTTCAAACCTTCACAGGTTGTGACACGCATTCAGGAGTTTGTGTTAATAAGCTGGTTTTAGGGAGTTTTGTTTAAAAAGAGAAACTCGTGATGGTTGTCAAGTTGCATTAGCATTCATCTGCGGTCTCAGGAACTGTTCAATTATGCAACCGTTCGGCCCAAATGGATAAAAAGCTTTGCCTTCTTCATTTCAAATTCTAATTCCCTCAGCAGGCTTGTGTCGATGCTGCCGTCGTGTTTTATTTCCGTGCAGACGACAAACAGCAAGAAAGAGCAGAAAGCTAAATTTCTGCTTTTTTGAATGTAAACGTCACTTTGACGAGTTAAAGTTAGAGATAGATTGTTCAGCTTCTTCACAGATGTACAACAGCTAATGCAAAGTGCAGTGATTTATGAGAAATCATATAGTTAGGGTCAGCTTGTGTTACCTGAGCTATCCCTTAGTTACACTGCTACAGGATTAGACTGCTGGAGGACACATTGAACACTTTTCCTCACTCTGCTGCTGTCTTTAGTTGCTCTACTCCACCTTATATTTGTAATTACAGTATTTCTATCCTTAACATGTGTTTTGTTGTTCTTCCTGTATAAAGTACACCTGGACTTGTCATTCTGTGTTTTGTTGTTTCTCCTTCCTGTCCTCTCGAACCCAACCGGTTGAAGCAGATGGCTGCTCGTCCTGAGCCTGGTTCTGCTGGAGGATTCTTCCTGTTAAAAGGGAGTTTTTCCTTTCCATGGTTGCCTTTGCGCTTGTTCAGGATGAGAGACTGTGAGGAAGTGAAGATTCAACACAATCTGATTGATGACTTTTATTAATTGGCTTTTATAATGTATGCAAAAGTTCCTGTTCAGTTCCGTGAGGCAACTTCTGTTGTGACTTGGCGCTATATAAATAAACTGCATTTAATTTAATTTAATTTAATTTAATTGCAGTGACAGAGAAAAAGCAGAAGAAATGAAACACTGATTTTTCTTTTGCTGACTGAGGACTTGAAAACATAACCGGGGTGTGTGACGCTACACAACCCCGTCGCAGGAGTTTACAAGTTTGAATTAATAAATTCCTCAAAGTGGTTTAGCTGGGCCATTTGCAAAAAATGCACATCTGTAAATGTCTTTACAAGAACTTTTAACAGAAATGTAATTTTTAAAGACAGAAGAAGAAAAAAATTCTCCATAATATGAACCTGGTGGAATAACTGCTCAAAATAAGTCCGTTCTTTTTTTTAACACAATTATTGGCATTTGTTTGTAAAATAACACAGACAACAATCAGATTAGGCAAAAGCATGCTGTAAAAAATGTACATCTTGTTGTATCGAAGTGCTCGGCGGGCTTTTTATTAAGGGAACTTCTAATGAAAATGTGTGTATTTGTTAATTTTGGTTTGAAATCCAGTAAGACTTTCTTTCTTTACCACAAATGACTCACATGAGGGATTTAGAATTAAACTTTGTCTGAAAAAATCTAATAATTATAATTATTCTATATTTTTTGATTTTGACAAAGATGCTATCAGCGCCATGGATGAGTGTTTTACCTGATGCTGCAGCTTCGACAGAGGAACAAACAGAGCAGATACATAAATTATGTTAGACAACGAATTATTTTAGAAAAAGCTTATGAGGTCATGTGATGTCTACAATGTATTTTTATACAGAAGGAATGGGGGTTGTGTTTTATTTTTACAATGTGCATCAAAGGGCAGTGAAATAGTTTGTCTTTGCAACTTAATAGCTTTTGTTTTTACATTAAATTCCAAACTTTTCCTTTAAATTTTGTACCATAGTCTTTTATTTTTTCTTGTTTTGGACTTTTAAGATGAACAAATTTGATGAAGGACCAATTGCTGAGTAGCTTCAAATGTTAACAAAGCTACATTAATTTCATTTAAACTTGTTAAAGATAGTAAATAAGACAGTAAGTAGGACTTGAAAATCTGGTTTGAGTCAACCGGATGCTTTGTTATTGAAATATTTTAATATTTAAAGTCCCGACCACCCATACAAAGGCTGTACGACAATCTAAATTATCATAACATTTGCTGCTTCTGCTCAAAAATATACAGAAATTAAAATTTATTCTAAAATCATTTATTGCTTTATGTGTTTTTGTACAGATTTTGTCCATTTATGGAAAGTAACTTTTCTAAATGAGCAAGTTTGTTCAGCTCTTCAGGTTTGATACACTGATATATATTTACATTAACTTAAAAAATGAAAAAACAAGATGGAAAGTCACTTTAGAGTTAATATGACAGGACTTATACTGAAATAACAGATCTAAGAAATTATTGAATAAATACAGGAACATATCAGTTTAACTTTTGTTGTATTTTTTACTTTTTTGTCAGCCACAAGCAGTTTAAGATGCAGGGAGAAGTTTGTGGACAGATCATTTTAAATAACCAGTCAAATGTAATTTTTCTGTCTCTGTTCTGATCATCATGTGTGTTTTGTTTCCAGACCAATCGCTGCTGTGGGAGGTGCAACACTTCTTAAAAAGAAGCTTCATTTGATAAATATAAAGCATTTCTGCCTGACTCCGGATCATTGCACATTCGGGAATCAGACGCTCAGTAACGATTGTAAGTACAGTACTGTATATTTAAAAAAAAGTTTTTATTTTTTTTAGGTTGCCTCTGTTTACACTTTTTTTTAAATGTTGTATACGTTTTTATAAATGTCTGGAATATTTAAGAATGTTTTGTGTTTTTTAATAAATATGATTGATAAAATCAAAAAGGTTCAGCAGGCCAATCGAGGCCTATATCTGCATGTTTTTATTATTTATTTGTATATTCATTGTCCCTACAAAATGTGTTTAAATCCACACCATGATGTTTTTATTCTCCGTGAATTATTTTACAAAACACAAAAATATGAACTAAGAAAATAGTAAATCCAAAACAAAGACACACACGAAAAGCAAACTGACAATCATGAAAACTGTCACATATAATTCATTAAACTTTTATATATATATA
>JBBPBX010034386.1:21169-32662 GCA_038048925.1 Garcialebias charrua
TAAACCACAGTCTAGGTGTGCTGCCTGTGCTGTGGTCTGTCTTTTTTCTCCTTTAAGCGTGGAGAGATCCGTCTTTCGTGGAACTGGGGAGGAAGAGAAGGGGGTGAGAGAGGCAGAGGAGGAGCATTGGGATAAGAATCTGCACCTTAACTAAATCAAGTCCCACCACAAGCCAGCGTTCACTCTGAGCGTCTTTGTCTGCTCCTTTTCATCCAGAGCCCACCACAGGCCGCCTACTCTCACTTCTGTGAACTCTTCGTCTTTTGTCTCCTCAAATCTCTCTAAATCTGAGACCACCTCAAACCCACCGTTGTTTCCTTCTAAAGGATTTCACTCTGTAGCACAGTTTGAAATACAACTATACAAAATAATATTATACTGTAAAGGCAAATCAGGTAGGAGTGCTTCTTTAAACGTACTGTACAGTATAGAGGTTTTATTTACAGTACAACTGAAATATACAGTATTTAATATGGGTGAATAAAATTCCAAACTATGGTAATTAAAAATAACATGACCTTAAACAGCTACAGTATACAACTGACTAGAACTTAAACTAGGCAAACAATTAGCAAAAAATAAATTTAATTAATTATAAATAGTCCATGTTTAGGCAATTATGGTGTTTTTTAACATGATTCTAGACTGAATAATTCAACAGTTTAACTTTTGTATGTAATGACTGATTAAAAAAGCAACAAGATATGGGTTTGCTCTAGCCTGGTTAAAACCAGACCCTTGTCCTTCACTTCGCTGCAGTGAAGGGAAATGAGAATTGAGCGGAGCTGTGCAGGAAGGCGAGGGCCAGGCTAGGTTTGCTCAAGTAGGCAACAAAAGGAGATAGATAAACTTGTAATGCCAAAAATTATTATGGCATATTCAAATTAAGTTACAAAATTGTCAAGTTTACATGTACCAGTAATAGTTTTAAACTAGCTATTATATATTTAAAGGCTTATTCTTCATTAGTACTATTCAAAAACATAAAATTATTGCACAAACAATTCAGAAAACGTATTTAATGACAACCAAAGCCTTCAGGTATTCCACAGGGGTCTATACTTGGCCCACTGTTTTTTTTTTTTATTAGGCTCTTTCTCAAGATGGTTATTTATGTCCATGCTGGTGATTTACATTTATTTTTCTGCATTGCAGCTGGATCACCAATCTTCACTATACTTTTCTGACTCTACTCTTCTGTCATAGACATTAAAAAACGTCGCATTGCGGGCTTTCAACTGCAAGGAACTGAACTAGAAGTTAATTTTTTTCCCACCTCATTTCTGTGCTTTCTGAAATCAAACAAGAAATTAGCCAAAGCTACAAATCAGCTTTATAAAATACTGTATCTCAATTGTTTTCCCCATTTTCTTTCAGGATTGAGATCAAAATGAAGATTTTATTCCAGCTTATTTTCTTTCTTATCACCATGCTCTGGACAACTGGTAGGGCACAGAAAGTGCAGATTAGATTGTTTGAAAAATTGTTTGTTTTTTATACATCTGTATTTGTCCTCTTTTATTCTGCTAGAAGCTGAGGAGGTGATCTATGCTCGGGTGGGAGACAGTGTTACCCTGAATATACCGGATCCTCCTAAAAGCAATTTTTATATTCACTGGCACTTTGGTGGTACAGAGACTGAATCCTTCATCTGGTTCAACCACGTAGGTGGGAAAAAAATGGATTTAGGTGAGAGGAATATTAAAATATGATTTATTTTTACCATTTACCAATTAAACATGCTTATTTGTTGCAACTTGAGGTACTTTGAAATAATCAGTCATTTGTTGTCTTGCAGAAGAAATGTGGAAAAATAGGTTGTCCTTGTCTGCCAGTTCACTGACAATAACAAACATCCAAGAAGAACACTTTGGAGTTTTTTTCTGTAAATCTAAAGTGTCAACAAATCTAAATCACTTACTTGAGACTAAATTCAGAATAATCAAAGTAATTGGTAAGAAAAATACTATTATTTGGCATTTTATATTGACTATGATGCTTTATTTTTGTTTTTAATACATTGTAGTGCATGTTTTTCCACAGTGTGTTACTAATAAATAATTAGTGTTTTTCTTGGAAATCTTAAATCAGAGAGCAGAGTTTAACTAGTCAACCACAAATTGTTTGTTTTTTAAAATAAAACGTAAATTTCTTACTACAAGTCTTTCTTACTTGAAGTCCCTTCAACCACACCCTTCCTTATTTTTGTACCAGTTCACATGGATCCACCCTCACCAGTGATGCCTTCAGAGTCAGTGGATTTGAGCTGCAACCTGGAGACTCCTCAAGGTCAAACAAAACCCAAAGTTTCCTGGACAAACCCACAGGAAAACACAGAGCTCAGTGATCAAGGAAAACTTCGTTTCACAGCCAACAGTCAAGTCAGTGGACAGTGGACATGTGTAATAAGCGATAAAAAACTCTTCAAATTCTCAATTACAGTTTCTGTAGCAGGTGAGTCGCTTTGTGTGGACAAATACTTGCTAATTTCTCATGACTGTATATTTGTCTTGAATATAAAAGTTTTATTTTCTATCTTTTAGACTTCTCTGCCGCTCCTCCCTCTCAGTATACCTCCATTAACTACCCCCTCAAAGTGCCATTTTTGATTAACCCCAACAAGTTGAAAGACATAGCACAAAAAATCAAGAAAGCTGAGTGGCACTTCACCCCCCAAACATCCTCCAGTCCACAGAGGCTCTTCTCCGTCTCACTGGGGTCTAAGTGGATGGAAACCGTGGACCAAAGCAGAGGCCTGACGTACGCTAACTTTACAAAAAGTGGAAACTTTTCGTTGTCCAAAAATCGGGCAGGGGTGGATGACAGAGGGACGTACACCTGCTCCGTAACATTCCTGAATGGCTTTGTTCTGAACAGCACCGTACAAGTGGAGGTGCTGCAAAGTAAGTCCAACATGATTTTAATTGGACTACTGTATTAGACAAGTTTAGTTGTTATTTGCATTTGTTGTGTGCAGGGCAGGGCTTCAGAGGATATGGGCCCCTGGGCAAGAAATACTGTAGGACCCCACCAATTTTTAAAAACCAGTTACAACAACGATTGTGTGCACGTAAACGTCAAAGTTTCTATTTACAAAAAGCGTTACTCACGACACTAAATGTACAGTTGCTAAAATCTATCTGAGGCCTGTCATCTGAACTTATCAGAAGCTCTGCTGTGTTTGAGTCCTTGCCGGTGAAATTGATTTCAAAGCATGACAAAAGCGTAGCTGAAAACAAATCGAAGTGGAACACAGACCTGGTGCACAGAAGTTAATGTTTTCACCACATTAGTATGAATAAATGGAGATTTAGAGAGGAAATATTCCTGTTGGTTGCACATGCATTAAATCTGACTGCTTTTTATTATCTCAGCTCTCTAAACATTTAAATTCCTTGATAAAAACAACAAAATGAAAAGTTATTCCCAGTGATCATCAAAGTTCATGCTCAATAACCCAGGTAAAAAAATGCAACAATGTTCAGACAGGTTATCTGGATGGTTTATTTTTTTTGTTGAGACGTTTTGTCGTTCATCCAAAGGACTTCATCAGTCCGAGGAGCCAAAACAATCACAGTTCCACAAGCAGCACACTCACATAGCGGACCAACCAGTTTGCTGGTGATAAGATTGTTTCTGGGGCCCGCCCCCTCCCTCATCAACTTCTCTGAGTCAGCCTTAGCCAAAGTGAAGGACAAAACGTCTAAAAAAAATTAAAAAAAAAGAAACCATCCAGATGACCTGACTGAACTTTGCTGGATTTTTTTTTTAACCTGGATTATTGAGCATGAACTTTGATGTTTTGAACCACTTTGGCTATGGCTGCCTCAGAGGGAGAGGGAGGGCCCCAGATACTATCTTATCACCAGCAAACTGGTTGGCCCACTATGTGCTGCTTGTGGGACTGAGTTGGTTGTGGCTCCTCGGACTGAAGAAGTCCTTTGAATGAAGGATGAAACATCTCAACACAAAAAGGAAACCGTCCAGAGGACCTGACTGAACTTTGTTGTTTTCTCAGTGATATTTATTAAAATAAGTTGTTTTCTAAACTTTATAAGTTAAAAAAGTACCCATAGTACGCCCTTCAGAAAGCTTGGCCTTGGTCATAATTTATTATTTTCATCTTACATTTGAAAAAAAAAAAAAAAATTATTCTGTGATTTGTTCGTAATTCAGTCTCCAAGAAACTTATAGCTGATAATGTTTTCACTCCACCATAAGAGTAAATTGATGAATAACTAAACATGTTGATTCAGTCAGTAAAACATTACATTTATTGTCAATTTATTCAGAGGACAAGGAAGAACCAAAAGAGTCATTTGGAATCAGATGAAACCAATGCATAGGATTCTTCTGAAGATCTAAAATGTCTTGCATACCAAATATGAGAGCAGTTTCAACAGTGAAATTGTATTTTTTTTAATTACATTTTATAGTTATTTTCAATGATAAGTGCTCTGACTGATTCAGGTGTTTCTAAAAGTGAAGATTTATGATCTAGTCCTTCGTCCTCTCCCTCTCTAGTCGTCCCCTCCCCAGGAGCAAAGTTAATTTCTGGCAACCAGCTCAACCTGTCCTGCTCCACCGGAGCTCAGCTGCTCCCTGGCATCCAGGTGAAGTGGCTCCATCCTAAAAGGTCATCCCTGAGAGCAGCCGGCCCTTTTTCAGACCGCCTCGTCATCCCCCAGGTGAGCACAGCAGATTCTGGGACGTGGAGGTGTGAGCTGCTGCAGAACTGGACCCGCCTGACGTCAGCTGAGATAACCCTGAGCATCGGTGAGCACAGGAAGTGAGAAGAGAGCAGGAAGTGTGACACACGGGCACGAACCTCTGGCCACAAACGTGGTTCTGTATGACATGTTCCCTGCTCTATGCAGAACCTGTTCTGAGTGTGTGGATGATGGTGACCATCTGCAGCGCTGGAGTCATCCTGATCCTCCTCCTTGTTGTGGGGCTCATCCTCCACCGCAGACGACAGGTACATTATTAGGCCTTTCCATTAGGTTAGATGAGAAAAGCATCAGTTTAGAAACGTTTAACTCTTTGTCTTTTTCTTGTTGGACCTCTTCAGCGGAGGATGAGACACCTCAGGCATCGTCTCTGCCAGTGCACACAGTAAGAAGAAACTCCTGAACTGACAATAATGACAAAACTTGAAAACTACAATTTCAGCTTAAATGCCTTTTAATTCATCATTAGCATTAATATTAGCTTTTTTGACTGTGCAGCTATAACCTAAAAGGAATATTTTGTTTTTCAGCCCCAAGCCCAAAGGATTCTACAAGACCTAACAGGAGACATTCACATGAGGACATAAAACTGATGGATCTCCTGAAAGCATCGTCATATTTCCTGAACTGTGCAGATGAGACAGAAGAGAAAAATCTTTTTCAGTTGTATAGCTGTATATATTTTAACCTCTTGACAATCTGAACAGTTTTTACAGTTGTTTGGGGAAAGGATGAAAAAGTGTGGAAAATTCTGTGAACATAAAAAGATCTCTGGATTCATTCAAAGCTGTATTTAAACAAAAAGTAGCATATGCATTTTAAAGGTTTATTGTAAATGAAATATGTTTTGATTTTGATTACAGGAACATGTTAATTGCTGTTTTATCTCATGCCAACAAGGTTGTGTTTATGAGCTGAAAACTGAGTAATTTTAAAAAGCACATACCGATAATTTTTTAAAGGTTTTGAGCAAAATTTTGCCTGCTTTTTTATTGGTGTTGAACCAGTTACTGTATAATTATAGTGTTTGTTATGTGTTTTCAGCTGAAAAAACTAAAAAAATTTCACTTGACTTTAAAAAAAAACTTTAATTTACCGGTAGTCAGTTTTGTTTTTATTTACTAAAATTGAGTCACAATTATTTTGTAGTCACTTTATTTATTGTACAGCGCTTTGGTCCTTCTTTACGTTGACATTATGTTATTTGTTGACATTCTTATGTCCCTGTGATGGACTGGTGACTTGTCCAGATGTCCCTGTGATGGACTGGAGACTTGTCCATGTGTCCCTGTGATTTACTGGAGACTTGTTCAGGTGTCCCTGTGATGGACTGGAGACCTGTCCAGGTGTCCTTGTGATATGCTGGAGACCTGTCCAGGTGTCCTTGTGATGGACTGGAGACTTGTGCAGGTGTCCCTGTGATGGACTGGAGACTTGTGCAGGTGCCCCTGTGATGGACTGGTGACTTGTCCAGGTGTCCCTGTGATGGACTGGAGACTTGTTGAGGTGTCCCTGTGATGGACTGGACACCTGTCCAGGTGTCCTTGTGATAGGCTGGAGACTTGTGCAGGTGTCCCTGGGATTGACTGGAGACTTGTCCCTGTGATGGAATGGAGACTTGTCCACGTGTCCCTGTGATGGACTGGTGACTTGACCACGTGTCCCTGTGATGGACTGGAGACTTGTCCAGGTGTCCCTGTGATGGACTGGAGACTTGTGCAGGTGTCCCTGGGATTGACTGGAGACTTGTCCCTGTGATGGAATGGAGACTTGTCCACGTGTCCCTGTGATGGACTGGAGACTTGTCCAGGTGTCCCTGTGATGGACTGGTGACTTGTCCAGATGTCCCTGTGATAGACTGGAGACTTGTCCACTTGTCCCTGTGATTTACTGGAGACTTGTTCAGGTGTCCCTGTGATGGACTGGAGACCAGTCCAGATGTACTTGTGATGGACTGGAGACTTGTCCCTGTGATGGAATGGAGACTTGTCCACGTGTCCCTGTGATGGACTGGTGACTTGACCACGTGTCCTTGTGATGGACTGGAGACTTGTCCAGGTGTCCTTGTGATGGACTAGAGACTTGTGCAGGTGTCCCTGGGATTGACTGGAGACTTGTCCCTGTGATGGAATGGAGACTTGTCCACGTGTCCCTGTGATGGACTGGAGACTTGTCCAGGTGTCCCTGTGATAGACTGGTGACTTGTCCAGATGTCCCTGTGATGGACTGGAGACTTGTCCACTTGTCCCTGTGATTTACTGGAGACTTGTTCAGGTGTCCCTGTGATGGACTGGAGACCTGTCCAGGTGTCCTTGTGATAGGCTGGAGACCTGTCCAGGTGTCCTTGTGATGGACTGGAGACTTGTCCCTGTGATGAAATGGAGACTTATCCACGTGTCCCTGTGATGGACTGGAGACTTGTGCAGGTGTCCCTGTGATGGACTGGAGACCTGTCCAGGTGTCCCTGTGATGGACTGGAGACCTGTCCAGGTGTCCCTGTGATGGACTGGAGACCTGTCCAGGTGTCCCTGTGATGGACTGGAGACTTGTGCAGGTGTCCCTGTGATGGACTGGTGACTTGTCCAGATGTCCCTGTGATGGACTGGCGACTTGTCCAGATGTCCCTGTGATGGACTGGAGATCTGTCCAGGTGTCCCTGTGATGGACTGGCGACTTGTCCACGTGTCCCTGTGATGGACTGGAGACTTGTCCAGGTGTCCCTGTGATACACTGGAGACTTGTCCAGGTGTCCCTGTGATGGACTGGAGACTTGTCCATGTGTCCCTATGATGGACTGGAGACTTGTCCAGGTGTACCTGTGATGGACTGGAGACTTGTCCAGGTGTCCCTGTGATGCACTGGAGACCTGTCCAGGTGTCCCTGTGATGGACAGGAGACTTATGCAGGTGTCCCTGTGATGGACTGGTGACTTGTCCACGTGTCCCTGTGATAGACTGGAGACTTGTCCATGTGTCCCTGTGGTGACTTGTCCAGGTGTCCCTGTGATTGACTGAAGACTTTCGCAGGTGTCCCTGTGATGGACTGGTGACTTGTCCAGGTGTCCCTGTGATGGACTGGTGACCTGTCCAGGTGTCCTCGTGATGTGCTGGAGACCTGTCCAAGTGTCCTTGTGATGAACTGGAGACTTGTCCACGTGTCCCTGTGATGGACTGGTGACTTGTCCAGGTGTCCCTGTGATGGACTGGATACTTATCCAGGTGTCCCTGTGATGGACTGGAGACCTTCCAGGTGTCCCTGTGATGAACTGGAGACTTGTGCAGGTGTCCCTGTGATGGACTGGAGACTTGTCCCTGTGATGGACTGGAGACTTGTCCACGTGTCCCTGTGATGGACTGGTGACTTGTCCAGGTGTCCCTGTGATGGACTGGATACTTATCCAGGTGTCCCTGTGATGCACTGGAGACCTTCCAGGTGTCCCTGTGATGGACTGGAGACTTGTGCAGGTGTGCCTGTGATGGACTGGTGACTTGTCCACGTGTCCCTGTGATGGACTGGAGACTTGTCCACGTGTCCCTGTGATGGACTAGAGACTTGTGCAGGTGTCCCTGTGATGGACTGGTGACTTATCCAGGTGTCCTTGTGATGGACTGGAGACTTGTGCAGGTGTCCCTGTGATGGACTGGTGACTTGTCCAGATGTCCCTGTGATGGACTGGAGACTTGTCCAGGTGTCCCTGTGATAGACTGGAGACTTGTGCAGGTGTCCCTGTGATGGACTGGTGACTTGTCCACGTATCCATGTGATAGACTGGAGACTTGTCCATGTGTCCCTGTGATGGACTGGAGACTTGTGCAGGTGTCCCTGTGATGGACTGGTGACTTGTCCAAGTGTCCCTGTGATTGACTGGAGACTTTCGCAGGTGTCCCTGTGATGGACTGGTGACTTGTCCAAGTGTCCCTGTGATGGACTGGTGACCTGTCCAGGTGTCCTCGTGATGTGCTGGAGACCTGTCCAAGTGTCCTTGTGATGAACTGGAGACTTGTGCAGGTGTCCCTGTGATGGACTGGAGACTTGTCCCTGTGATGGACTGGAGACTTGTCCACGTGTCCCTGTGATGGACTGGTGACTTGTCCAGGTGTCCCTGTGATGGACTGGATACTTATCCAGGTGTCCCTGTGATGCATTGGAGACCTTCCAGGTGTCCCTGTGATGGACTGGAGACTTGTGCAGGTGTGCCTGTGATGGACTGGTGACTTGTCCACGTGTCCCTGTGATGGACTGGAGACTTGTCCACGTGTCCCTGTGATGGGCTGGAGACTTGTGCAGGTGTCCCTGTGATGGACTGGTGACTTGTCCAGGTGTCCTTGTGATAGACTGGAGACGTGTGCAGGTGTCCCTGTGATGGACTGGTGACTTGTCCAGATGTCCCTGTGATGGACTGGAGACTTGTCCAGGTGTCCCTGTGATAGACTGGAGACCTGTCCACGTGTCCCTGTGATGGACTGGAGACTTGTCCACGTGTCCCTGTGATGGGCTGGAGACTTGTGCAGGTGTCCCTGTGATGGACTGGTGACTTGTCCAGGTATCCCTGTGATGGACTGGAGACTTGTGCAGGTGTCCCTGTGATGGACTGGTGACTTGTCCAGATGTCCCTGTGATGGACTGGAGACTTGTACAGGTGTCCCTGTGATAGACTGGAGACCTGTCTTGTTGTCCCTGTGATGGACTGCAGACGTGTGCAGGTGTCCCTGTGATGGACTGGTGACTTGTCCACATGTCCCTGTGATGGACTGGAGACTTGTCCACGTGTCCCTGTGATGGACTGGAGACTTGTGCATGTGTCCCTGTGATGGACTGTTGACTTGTCCAGATGTTCCTGTGATGGACTGGAGACTTGTCCAGTTGTCACTGTGATGGACTGGAGACCTGTCCAGGTGTCCCTGTGATGGACTGGAGACTTTGCAGGTGTCCCTGTGATGGACTGGTGACTTGTCCACATGTCCCTTTGATGGACTGGAGACCTGTCCAGGTGTCTCTGTGATAGACTGGAGACTTGTCCAGATGTCCCTGTGATGGACTGGAGACTTGTCCAGATGTCCCTGTGATGGACTGGAGATCTGTCCAGGTGTCCCTGTGATGGACTGGAGACTTGTCCAGGTGTCCCTGTGATGGACTGGAGACTTGTCCAGGTGTCCCTGTGATACACTGGAGACTTGTCCAGGTGTCCCTGTGATGGACTGGAGACTTGTCCAAGTGTCCCTTTGATGGATTGGAGACTTGTCCAGGTGTACCTGTGATGGACTACAGACTTGTCCAGGTGTCCCTGTGATGCACTGGAGACCTGTCCAGGTGTCCCTGTGATGGACAGGAGACTTGTGCAGGTGTCTCTGTGATGGACTGGTGACTTGTCCACGTGTCCCTGTGATAGACTGGAGACTTGTCCATGTGTCCCTGTGATAAACTGGAGACTTGTGCAGGTGTCCCTGTGATGGACTGGTGACTTGTCCAGGTGTCCCTGTGATTGACTGGAGACTTATGCAGGTGTCCCTGTGATGGACTGGTGACTTGTCCAGGTGTCCCTGTGATGGACTGGTGACCTGTCCAGGTGTCCTCGTGATGTGCTGGAGACCTGTCCAAGTGTCCTTGTGATGAACTGGAGACTTGTGCAGGTGTCCCTGTGATGGACTGGAGACTTGTCCCTGTGATGGACTGGAGACTTGTCCACTTGTCCCTGTGATGGACTGGTGACTTGTCCAGGTGTCCCTGTGATGGACTGGATACTTATCCAGGTGTCCCTGTGATGCACTGGAGACCTTCCAGGTGTCCCTGTGATGGACTGGAGACTTGTGCAGGTGTGCCTGTGATGGACTGGTGACTTGTCCACGTGTCCCTGTGATGGACTGGAGACTTGTCCAGGTGTCCCTGTGATGGGCTGGAGACTTGTGCAGGTGTCCCTGTGATGGACTGGTGACTTGTCCAGGTGTCCTTGTGATGGACTGGAGACTTGTGCAGGTGTCCCTGTGATGGACTGGTGACTTGTCCAGGTGTCCCTGTGATGGACTGGAGACTTGTCCAGGTGTCCCTGTGATAGACTGGAGACCTGTCCAGGTGTCCCTGTGATGGACTGGAGACTTGTCCACGTGTCCCTGTGATGGACTGGAGACTTGTCCAGGTGTCCCTGTGATGGACTGGTGACTTGTCCAGGTGTCCCTGTGATGGACTGGTGACTTGTCCAGATGTCCCTGTGATGGACTGGAGACTTGTACAGGTGTCCCTGTGATAGACTGGAGACCTGTCTTGTTGTCCCTGTGATGGACTGCAGACGTGTGCAGGTGTCCCTGTGATGGACTGGTGACTTGTCCACATGTCCCTGTGATGGACTGGAGACTTGTCCACGTGTCCCTGTGATGGACTGGAGACTTGTGCATGTGTCCCTGTGATGGACTGTTGACTTGTCCAGATGTTCTTGTGATGGACTGGAGACTTGTCCAGTTGTCACTGTGATGGACTGGAGACTTGTCCAGGTGTCCCTGTGATGGACTGGAGACTTTGCAGGTGTCCCTGTGATGGACTGGTGACTTGTCCACATGTCCCTTTGATGGACTGGAGACCTGTCCAGGTGTCTCTGTGATAGACTGGAGACTTGTCCAGATGTCCCTGTGATGGACTGGAGACTTGTCCAGATGTCCCTGTGATGGACTGGAGATCTGTCCAGGTGTCCCTGTGATGGACTGGCGACTTGTCCACGTATCCCTGTGATGGACTGGAGACTTGTCCAGGTGTCCCTGTGATACACTGGAGA
>JBBPBX010034387.1:0-32662 GCA_038048925.1 Garcialebias charrua
AACAGCCCTAACTCTGTCCAACATGTTTATCTCAGGTCCCTCCAGGTGAGTCTGTACCTGCAGAGAAGATGTCCATGGCCTGCCCGAGCTCTCCTCTGCCCCTCTGGTTGTTATTGGTCAGGTCCACCAGCGGCGTGTTCTGGTCGCTCTCCGTGGTGAACATGCTTCCGTCCACGAACCTCTCAGGGGCGATGTAGCACGTGCGACGCCGGGACGTGTCAAAAAAGTAGTTGAAGTCGGCGGGGTTGTCCTCCGGCAGGTAGGTGGGCTTGAAGCTAGCGAAGTCGGTGAGCAGGACCCAGTTCCAGCTGGTCACCATCACATTCTCCGTCTTGATGTCTCCGTGGCGGACGCCGGCCTTGTGAGCCTGATCCACGGCGTTGAGGATCTGGAAGGCAATCCAGCGCTTCTCCACGTTGTTGAGGAAGGGGCGCGTGCTGATGCGGTCGTACAGGTTGTCCCGGACGTACTGCCGGAAGAGGATGGCAGCTTTCTCCGTCAGGGAGGTTTTCTGGAAGGGCAGGCAGTTCTGGCAGGAGTGCAGCCGGATCTTCAGCTCCTCCAGCTCCTGCTTGTAGGAGGTCAGCGGCAGCGACGGGTCCTGGATGGCAAAGACCTTCACCACCACCAGGCCCTCCCGGTGTTTGGCCCGGGCCACCTTGAAGAAGCGAGTGCTGCCCAGACTTTTATCATACTCGTGGTCGTGGATGTCCGAGAAGTAGCTGTCCACAGAGAGGATCTGAGAGGGGGCGATGCCCGCCAGCTGGTTCCCCATCACGCCTCAGAACGTCTGAGAAAACAAAAACCAAAGTCACAAATCTCCTCCAAGAACTGCTGATGGACTAGTTTTAAGGATATTTATTTATATCTTTTAGATTCTGTTCTGTAAAAAAACTCTATGAAGCTTCGGTTACACAACAGACACCTACAGTAGATCTATAGTAGTCATCATCTGAGCTCTAAAATCTTCACATTCTTGTATAAAAGAATAAAAATCGTTGTGAAGTCGTGTCAGCTGGACGTTGTAAATTCTGATTTTCCTACTGAAAACGGTGGAAACTACCTTTAATGGTAAATTTGGACCAGAAGGATGTTTCCTCTGCTACAAAGGACAAGACTAAATTAATTAGAAGATCTGGATCTTTTCTTTTAGCATTTTATTTAAATTATCTTTATAACAGTAGATCTGACCTCCTACAAATCTCCATCCCATCACGCTCTCTCAGATCCTCCTCTTCACTACATCTCCATGTACCCTCTGCCCGCCTCTCCACCATGGGGAGCAGGGCCTTCACCTGCTCTGCCCCTCACCTCTGGAACGCTCTACTGCCAGACCTTCGAAACACCACCTCCCTTCAGCCCTGAAAACACATATCTTTAGACTAGCTTATCATTAACTTTACTAAATGTGCATAAAATGTCTTTTTATTATCTTGCATTTTATATTTCAATTTGTTCTCTTTATGTCTGCACTGTGCTTGTTTGTTTGTTTTTACACAATCTCTGTGATATGTTTCTTGCTGTGAAGTGTCCTTGAGTGTCCTGAAAGGCGCTTTTAAATAAAATGATTATTATTATTAGAGGTGAGGAAGAAAGTTGGTGGGAAACACTCACATCCTGGTTTGCTATTTCAAGTTCAACAATTTTCACCTAATTTCAGTTAAAATTGTAAACAATTAGTATCACTGAATCTAAGATTAAATAAAATACGGATTACATGAATAATTTTGTCAGTAAAAACACAACTTGACTGTTTTTACGAAGCGTACTGATCACTTTAACAGACCAGGTCCAGAAAACACGTATATAAAAACACAAAAACACTTAAATAAAAACACTTATATAAAAACACTCGTATAAAAACACTCGTAATAAAAACTGTTCGTTTTCACCGAGATGTCCCGCTGGATGGACAAACAAGATCAGAATCAGGCCAAGTATGTTGACAGTTGACACACACAAGGAATTTGTTTCCAGCTGTTCGTGTCTCTCTAGTATTAACACTATTCATTCATTCAACCTTTATTTAGGCAGGTTAATCTCATTGAGCCTCTATTTACATACATACATATATACTCTATATACTATACATATACTTTACATATAACTCGCAAATAGTACACAATATACAGAAAGATTCACATACAATATTCACATGGGATGTGACGCAATCATCATTTCTCAGGGCTAACCCTTCAAAGCACTGAAAACCATGAAACAAATGCAATACCCTACCGATGTAACGTTCACGGACTGGAGATGTAACGTTCACGGGCTGGAGATGTAACGTTCACGGGCTGGAGATGTAACGTTCACGGGCTGCTGTTAACTAGCTGCTAACAGTGTTAGCCCAACACCGTCGGTCTTTAACCACTGGGTCCGTCCAACATTCCTCCTTGTCCGCTCCGTAACCGTTAAAACACACACAACTATTGGCCTGAACTCAGTAAACACCAAGCTAACAACAGCAAGCTAACAGCAACAGTGGCTTCAGCTGTTGTTTTGCATCCGGGTCACGGACACCGGAAGCGCAGCAACATAGAAAACACCACTTCCGGCGAGTGAGAGCTGAGTGTTTTATTTTGAAGCGTTTTCCGGAAGTGTCGCGAAGCCCCTAAGCTAATGAAGCTAACATGGTGGACTCTGTTCTCTGCTGGAGGAAAGCTCCTCGGTGGGATTTCGCGGAAGATGCTGAAGAAACGGAAGCTGCTGGTAAGACCAAGACATTTGGACTTAGTTGTTAGAACGAAGCCGGACTAAAAGCCCGAACCGAGCCGGGTTCTGATTTAACTGACGGGTTTCATGATGAAAGCTCCGGCGGCGGAGGCCGTGTGTTTGACTAGTGTCTGCCCGAAGTTGAGCTCTGTGTGTCGCCTGCTAGCTGCTGCTGACACCGGGAGGAGCAGACGGTACCGGGAGGAGCGAGATGGACCGGTGACGGGGCGGGAAGGTGTTTTTACTGCTTGTCCTTGTTTTGTCTCATTGAAGACCGAGCTAACGAGCTAACCGAGGCTAACGTCTGTAAAGATGCTGCAGGTTTCAAGTTTCCTCATTTCTTTATCCGAGGCCCCGCCCCCATCAGGTGAGCCAGGTGTTTCTGTAGGAGAAGCGATCACGTTACATCGTGGCTTCTTAACGTCAGAGCACGTGATCTGTCACGAGTCTTTGAACGTGCTGTACAAAGTGTTACCAAAATAAAACCATGTTCTGTCATCTTCTTTTTTATTTATTCAACTTTATTTCTACAGGTGAGTCTCATTGAGTCTTTAGAGAGACCTGATTTAAACAAAGAACACAGATGAGCTTCAGACAACAGTAGACTATCATATAAAAGCATATAAAATGAAAAGTTAATAGAATAAATTAAATAAAAATGACACAAAACAGCTACATTATATGTAGAATATAAAAAAACTGGAACACGTCTGCGTTGGTTTTTGTCTGGAACGTCGCAGTTGTTTTAAGAGGTCAAGGTCGAGCGCTTCAGATCGTTGACGAGGTGTCCCAGGAAACAGGAGTAGATGGACCCTTTTGCCAAGTTCGGTCCACACTGATGGCTAATAATGTCTAACATCCTAAATAGAGTCGTATGTTTTTACTTAGTTTTTTTACACAAACTTAAGTAAGACGTTGAACAAAATCACTTGAGCAATGCTGCAAACGAGCACTTCCATGGCTGTAAAGCAGGTTCTGACCCACCAATGAGCAACACAACTTGAAAACATAAAGAAGTGATGAAGTGTATGAGAGGAGTATTTCTTTATTTTACCACAGATTGTTGCATCTTTGTGATTCAGCCATCATCTTTATTAAATCACACATTAATCAGTTTTATTCGTAACCAAGCCTTTGATGAACGTGTGTCACCTGAAACTTACGGTACTCAAAGTGAACCCGATCAGGTTGATGAGCTCGTACTCTGTCCCGGTCCAAACCCAGCTTCAATTTCACAAAATCCAAACAGGAAGTGAAGAGAAATATAAGGGGCGGCTGTTGCTGAGTGGTTCGAGCAGTCGTCCTCCAATGGGAGAGCTGGGGGTTCCATTCCACCACTATCCAGTCAGATGTTTAAGTGCCCCTAGGCAAGGCACTGAACCCCTCATGGCCTTCGATGTGTGTCCCATCAGAGATCTAGTAGAGTTCTGTATGAATGTGTAAATGACAGATTGTGTTGTAAAGAGCTCTGAGTGTCAACAAGATGGAAAGGCACTATAAGTACAGTCCATGTACCATGTGAGAGCGGAGGAATAAGAAGTTTAATTTAACTCGTGGTTTTATGTCATTAAAGCACATTTCAAAAGGTAAATGATCAAGATGGAAGCCGTGCTTATTGCTTTATTTCTAAAGTGTATTTTCTTCCATCGTTGTCGGGTTACAGAGTTAAATCTTTTAGTCCCAGTGAAGACAAGGATTGATGTTTAGTGTTGATCATCAAAGTTTACTTCAGCTGTTGTTTATGATCCTAACGTGACAATCTGTGTGAGCAGACATGTTGTAATGTCTGAAAACACATGCTGCCAGCTGCTGCACGTTCAAATCAATTAATCTGTTTGTGTGTTACAGTGGTAACACACTAGTTACATCCATATTCAAACTGGCTGTAACTACTGTACCCACTACCCACCACTGCACCCAGTATTCACTGGTTAACTGGTCACCATTAACTTCACTGGTTAACTGGACATCATTAACTTCACACAGACTCTTCCACTGGTACATTTTCATCTTTAAATCACTTCTTGGTCTGCTGCCTTCATACATCTCCTACATGTCTCTGCGTGAGTGCAGCTACAGCGTGCGCTCTCAGGACATGATTACCTGCAGTGTTCCATCAGTGAGGACTGAACTAGACAAAAGGACCTTCTCCTACTCTGCTCCTGTTTCATGGAATATCTTACCATTTTATTTATAGGGCACTTAAAACAGCGACAAGGCCAAACAAAGTGCTGCACAAACAGAGAAACAGGCAACACACAAAATGAAGTACAAAACAGAACTTGTAAAAAAAAAAAAAAACGATGTTCTCGACCTTTGACCTCTTCTAATGGCCCCGGTAGACCTGCGCGTCAGAGTCAGAGAGTCTTTATTGTCATTTGCACCGCATGTGGTACATGTGATGAAAACGAGATTATGTACACTGGGTCCCAGTTACATCCAGCAACAAATGCAAGAGAAAAACAGTAATAACATCTAGAATTAACTAAGAAAAACATCAACTAGTAATACACTAAAGGCCGGCGCAGAGCTCCGCGCTTGAGCGAGCGCGGCGCCCCGCTGTGTGAGCGCCGTGAGGTCGCCGCTGCACAAGCCCTTTGAACGTTCACGCGAGCGCGCCAAGCTCCAATTTTACGAGCGCCTACGCGAAGCGCGGTGTCTGACCAATCAGCTGCACGCAGAGGGGGACTGAACTGACCCCCTCCGCATGCAGCTGTTCACAGAGAACGTGAGAAGAAAGCAGAGCTCTGTTGGAGCCACACGCTGGTTCACGCTGTGCTCTGCTGTGAACCTCCCACGCGCAGCGCGTGGCGCGGGGCTTGGTCCAGCGCGGAGCTCTGCACCGGGCTTAAGCCCTAATATAGTGGAAAAAAAAAAAACATCATTATAAACAGCAGCACGAACATGAGTCTGTATGAGCAGATGGTCACAGATGAACACAGATGAACACAGCAACAAGAAAACAGATCAGCATCAGCATGATGTGATATTTTGCAGTGTTTATTCTTATTATTTATTTATTCATGAGTCTAACAGCCTCAGGGTAGAAGCTGTTCCTCAGTCTAGTGGTTCTACATTTGATGCTCCTCAACCTCCGTCCTGAGGGGAGTGGGGCAAAGAGTGAGTGTGCTGGGTGAGTGAGGTCTTTCATGATGCAGGTGGCTCTTTTCCTGCATCTGGAGGTGTAAATGTCTGTGATGGTGGGGAGACTGACTCCAACATCTTCTGTGCAGCCTTCACCACTCTCTGTAGAGCTTTCCTCTCTTCAACTGTGCAGCCTCCATGCCACACGTTGATGCTGGAGCACAGGATGCTCTCCACTGCACACCTGTAGAAGGAGGTGAGGACTGAGCTGCTCAGACCAGCTTGAAATGTATGTTACACAAATGAATTAAATTCCTCTTCTTTATCGCTGATCGGGCCTTTTCTTTTGTTTTTTTTGCCAAAAGTCAAGTAATCGCTTCTTCCTCCGTTCACTCGATGACTGAAATGAATGAATTCAGGTCCTACCTGGCTGCGCGAGGTTTTAAATATTTCCTGGTGGGCTGCAGGAAAAGCACTCCCTGTTATTATTTTTATTTCTTAGAACTTTTTATAACATATAAAGTAGAAACACCGCAGCAGAACACCGCAGCGGGCTGCTCATGATGAGTTCTCTGAGTTCTCTCACTGAGCTGTCAATCATTTCAGTAGGCGTGTCAGCAAGTGACCAATCAGTGACCTCAGTTTGTCCCCTCTGCGCGCAGCTGCTCACATTACAACAAGGATTTGGAGCGAAAACGCGAGCATTTAACGTGAGAACGAAAGCAGAGCTGTGCCTGTGAACGCGTGCGCACAGAATGCGCACGTAGAGTGGCGTGCAGGGAGGACGCTCAGCTTTGCCGGACCCTTAAAGGTTCAGTATGTAATTTCTGGAACACACTGGAACTTAGGAAAATTTTGAACAGAGACACGTTTCTGGTCCCTCCCCCTCAGAGCCATATATGGCTCTGTTACCCTTGCTCTGCTGAAATTCAAATTCAAGCTCTGTTTTTATTGGCTGGTTAACGGCGTGTCACTGTGGCTTTTTAGAAATGCTTTTAGAGAAGCAAGGGGACAATAGTTTTTTTCAGAGATTACTTGTCTAAAATCAGTATGTCAGGAGGTAGTGACAGAGTGAAGAAATATGTTAAAAATATATTGTTAGAAAAGTTACATACAGCTCAAACGTCTAAGTTCATGGCAAGAACCAATGCAGACATGTTCCTGTTTCTAGTTTTTTACACCGTTTTATAATCTTTTTTTTTTTTTTTACATTTCTTTTTATTATCCTTTTAATTATAATGAGTCCCTGAGACTCAGTGGGATTAACCTGTAGAAATAAAGTGTGTGTGCGTGCGCGTGCGCGCCTGTGTGTGTGTGTTGACTGAAGGTGGTGGTTGTCTTGCTGGTCAAACGTTTGGAGGCAGATTAGCAGCAATACGATCTTATCTTGAAGATGAGGTCCATGCGAACCGGATTAGAGTCGAAGTGGACGCCTGCAGGACATGTCCGTGGAAAGATCAATGTTTACAAATGTGTACGTGACGTGTAGTCGGTGTCGCACAATAAACTGCCCGGTGACAGACTGTTTTCTATGTGACACCAATGTTTTAAATTCCCCTTATTCATCCCTGATCTGGTTTAATGTCCTTTTCTTTTTTCTTTTTTTTTCTTTTTATTTACAAGAGTCAAGTGATCTCTTCCTCCTCTGTTGACTCCATGACTGAAACTGTGAGAAATGAATGAATTTGTCACAAGAGAATTGAAGTCAGGTCCAGTGTGGCTGCAGGAGGTTCTGGAGGTTTCCTGGTGGTCTGCAGGTTTTTATTTTTCACCACTTTTTATTAACAACATTTAAACACAGAACACCGCTGCGGCTGGAGCTGCCAGCTCTCGTTTTTTTCTTTCTTTCTTTTGCGACCTGTCAATCAATCCAGTAGGCGTGTCAGCAAATGACCTATTGGTGAACTCATTTTGTCCTGAGGTAAACGCCCGCTGCCTGCGGAGCGGACTGCAGGGTGGACGCTCGAGCATGAAGTCTGAACGTCTGCGGACAGAGCGCACAGAATCACACGAGTCTGTGTGAGTCTCTAGGATCAGACCTGAACCTCAGTCCAGACGCAGCACCACCACAGTGTGTTGGAGCGGGTTGTCGTCGTGGAGGCGCTCCGTGCAGTCCGACGAGCCGTGCACACTCTGCGTGTTCCAAGTGCCGACACGCGACCCTCAGAGTTAACGGATCTGCGTCAGAGATTTGTTTGTCTCCTGCAGACGGGGCTCCCACACCTGGAGGGGTCAGGCCAACCCACCTCGTGCTCCTTGGTGCCACCTGGTGGCGTAATAACAGACAACATGGTCGCTGTGTGGACATTTAACGTGATGAAGCGTTGACTTCTCTTCTGTAGGTCTGTCAGACGTTCAGAAGATCCTGATGATCTAACGGTTCCTCACAGAAGAGCTCACCTTACTGGGGCCTACGGGAGTGATGGTCTGTGCAGAGAAGCAGGTACCGTATTTTTCGGACTATAGGTCTCACCTGAATATAGGTCGCACCTGAATATAGGTCTCACCTACGTCAAAATGTGGACCGTGTTTAGCTCTGCTGCAAATGTCTGCCACAGGAGCGCACAGCAAGGCTTTTAAGAAGATTAACACTTAAAAACAATTATTTGTTTGATAAAAATTATAGCAAATATGTGTCTGAGCTGAACTTTTCTTTAATAAATGAATAATTTTAGCAGGATAAACACCTAAAAAATATATTTGTTAGCTGACATTATTGTAAGAGTGTGTCTCAGTTTAATTTTTGTTAATAAATGATTACAAATCAGCTTATTTTATAAAAAAGCCATATATAGGTCGCAGGCCATGAAAAAATGATAAAAAGCCGCGACCTATACTCTGAAAAATACGGTACCTGTTGAACTCGTTAGCCGGAGCGCTGGTGTTCAGGTGGAGCCGGCCCCTCATCACACTCCTCTGCAGACGAAGGTCTCGCTGCTGCTGGAAGAGGCTGATTGAATTAAAGGCTCGTCGCCTCCTGCTCGGTGGAGCTCCTCTGAGGAGCTGACATTAAACACCGTCCTGGTGCCAGAGCGTGACGTTGCACCAGATAAACCTGTTGTTGCACATCCATGACCTCGTTTCAGCTCACACGCTGCTCTTCATCCACCAAACAACAGGAACGCTCTCTGTGTGTGTGTGTCGGCACCACGCTGGTCCATCTTGTGAGTTTAGGAGCCGTTTCATACCTGAGTGAGGTCAGAGGTCAAGTTCAAGAACTGAAACAGTTCTGGAGAACTGTTGATCCAGAACACTTGAACAGATTCCAGGGAAGTTCTGTATCGTTAGTAAAACCTAAAGAGCTGAGGACCGGATCAACCACCGCGTCACTTCAGGCCTCACATGCTTTAATGAGTTCAGTCATTACGAGAGTCTTTGTTTTGTGTTTAGTTTTTGTTTAAGCTGAACCCTCCAGCTGGTGTGTAAGAAGCCAGCTGATTGGCCGTGTAAACAAAGGTACGGCCGTGAGGAGGTGCAGCAGGGAGGAGGAGGCGTCGTTGGTTGACTCCTCTCAGGATTTGCTCAAAGACCGTGTTGGATCTGGACTCGTCCTTCACGTTTCTCTGCTCCCGTCACGTTTGGAAGTCGTCCGTCGCAGAATGTTTGACTTTGGTTGGTTTGTCCGGTGGAAGAAACGAAGTTCACAAGAAGCTCTGCAGCAGGAGGAACTGGAGGAACTAAAGGCAAGTAGCCCTGAACTTTACTGCTGACCTTCAACCTTCTCTACAGCTGCAGGACCTGAAGCTTCTCATTGTTGCTGCTTTTAATCTGCCAATGACTCTCAGCTACTACCACACCAGCCTTTAGCTCCATAAACTGACCGACAGCAGGTGATGTTTCCTGAAAGTCCACTCTGTGGTTCATGAGATATTTTGCTAACAGGGACACGGGCAGAAACCTGATGATGTGGCAGGTAAACAAAGACTGACTTCTCTAGAAAAAGTTACGTCTGGTCCTCTGGACATTAAAAAAATTGTAGAAACGTTTCGTCTTTCCTCTGAAAGACTTCTTCAGGACCATCAGCCTAACGATGGATCATTAGCACCCGATGGTCCTCCTTGACCAGTTTGTTGATGACAGTCAAAACCAGCTGTTGGTTTTGACTGTCGTCAACAAACTGGTTGACCCACTGTGAGAGGTGCTATTTATAAGACTGAGCTGAATGAAGAAGTCTTTCAGACAAAACACAAAACGTTTCTACAGGTTTTTTTAATGTCCAGAGGACCAGACGTAACTTTTTAGATTTATCTACCTGGATTATTGAGCAGCATCAGGATAAAGAGTGACCTCGGTGGTTTTTGGACTGTAACAGTGAGACGACAGCAGATGTTCAGAGAACAATCAGGTTCATTGTTCTGCAGAGGAACACACCCACAATCTGATCCATTTCACCAAGAACATTCAGAACACACGTTCTCTACAAGAACATTCAGAACACACGTTCTCTACAAGAACATTCAGAACACACGTTCTCTACAAGAACATTCAGAACACGTTCTCTACAAGAACATTCAGAACACACGTTCTCTACAAGAACATTCAGAACACACGTTCTCTACAAGAACATTCAGAACACGTTCTCTACAAGAACATTCAGAACACACGTTCTCTACAAGAACATTCAGAACACACGTTCTCTACAAGAACATTCAGAACACACGTTCTCTACAAGAACATTCAGAACACACGTTCTCTACAAGAACATTCAGAACACGTTCTCTACAAGAACATTCAGAACACACGTTCTCTACAAGAACATTCAGAACACACGTTCTCTACAAGAACATTCAGAACACACGTTCTCTACAAGAACATTCAGAACACACGTTCTCTACAAGAACATTCAGAACACACGTTCTCTACAAGAACATTCAGAACACACGTTCTCTACAAGAACATTCAGAACACACGTTCTCTACAAGAACATTCAGAACACACGTTCTCTACAAGAACATTCAGAACACACGTTCTCTACAAGAACATTCAGAACACACGTTCTCTACAAGAACATTCAGAACACACGTTCTCTACAAGAACATTCAGAACACACGTTCTCTACAAGAACATTCAGAACACACGTTCTCTACAAGAACATTCAGAACACACGTTCTCTACAAGAACATTCAGAACACACGTTCTCTACAAGAACATTCAGAACACACGTTCTCTACAAGAACATTCAGAACACACGTTCTCTACAAGAACATTCAGAACACACGTTCTCTACAAGAACATTCAGAACACACGTTCTCTACAAGAACATTCAGAACACACGTTCTCTACAAGAACATTCAGAACACACGTTCTCTACAAGAACATTCAGAACACACGTTCTCTACAAGAACATTCAGAACACACGTTCTCTACAAGAACATTCAGAACACACGTTCTCTACAAGAACATTCAGAACACACGTTCTCTACAAGAACATTCAGAACACACGTTCTCTACAAGAACATTCAGAACACACGTTCTCTACAAGAACATTCAGAACACACGTTCTCTACAAGAACATTCAGAACACACGTTCTCTACAAGAACATTCAGAACACACGTTCTCTACAAGAACATTCAGAACACACGTTCTCTACAAGAACATTCAGAACACACGTTCTCTACAAGAACATTCAGAACACACGTTCTCTACAAGAACATTCAGAACACACGTTCTCTACAAGAACATTCAGAACACACGTTCTCTACAAGAACATTCAGAACACACGTTCTCTACAAGAACATTCAGAACACACGTTCTCTACAAGAACATTCAGAACACACGTTCTCTACAAGAACATTCAGAACACACGTTCTCTACAAGAACATTCAGAACACACGTTCTCTACAAGAACATTCAGAACACACGTTCTCTACAAGAACATTCAGAACACACGTTCTCTACAAGAACATTCAGAACACACGTTCTCTACAAGAACATTCAGAACACACGTTCTCTACAAGAACATTCAGAACACACGTTCTCTACAAGAACATTCAGAACACACGTTCTCTACAAGAACATTCAGAACACACGTTCTCTACAAGAACATTCAGAACACACGTTCTCTACAAGAACATTCAGAACACACGTTCTCTACAAGAACATTCAGAACACACGTTCTCTACAAGAACATTCAGAACACACGTTCTCTACAAGAACATTCAGAACACACGTTCTCTACAAGAACATTCAGAACACACGTTCTCTACAAGAACATTCAGAACACACGTTCTCTACAAGAACATTCAGAACACACGTTCTCTACAAGAACATTCAGAACACACGTTCTCTACAAGAACATTCAGAACACACGTTCTCTACAAGAACATTCAGAACACACGTTCTCTACAAGAACATTCAGAACACACGTTCTCTACAAGAACATTCAGAACACACGTTCTCTACAAGAACATTCAGAACACACGTTCTCTACAAGAACATTCAGAACACACGTTCTCTACAAGAACATTCAGAACACACGTTCTCTACAAGAACATTCAGAACACACGTTCTCTACAAGAACATTCAGAACACACGTTCTCTACAAGAACATTCAGAACACACGTTCTCTACAAGAACATTCAGAACACACGTTCTCTACAAGAACATTCAGAACACACGTTCTCTACAAGAACATTCAGAACACACGTTCTCTACAAGAACATTCAGAACACACGTTCTCTACAAGAACATTCAGAACACACGTTCTCTACAAGAACATTCAGAACACACGTTCTCTACAAGAACATTCAGAACACACGTTCTCTATCAGAACATTCAGAACACACGTTCTCTACAAGAACATTCAGAACACACGTTCTCTACAAGAACATTCAGAACACGTTCTCTATCAGAACATTCAGAACACACGTTCTCTACAAGAACATTCAGAACACACGTTCTCTACAAGAACATTCAGAACACACGTTCTCTATCAGAACCTACTGCAGAACGTCTTGTCCTCTGAACAGAACAATCATGAGTCAGAGATAAGGTCTGAAGTGACTTGTTCACGAGTCGACACAAGGTTCCAACAGATTTTAAGTCCTCGGGTCAAACCAGACTTCAGACTGAGGCTTCACCACAAACCTGGACCTGGTTCTGGTTTTAGACAAAACCGTTTCTGTAAAAGAATTGAAACGAATCGGAGGTCATTGTCCGGTCGGTTCTGATGGACTCTGGTTCTGTTCAGGTTGAAGTTGGACCTGTGGCTCGGTGGTTAAACTCCCAACTGGTGGGATTCCTCTGGTTCATCAAACTGTAAACATTGTACGGAGCTGTAAAATACCAGGTTCTGCTCTGCTGACCCGGGTCAGGACCGCGGCCCGGTTCTGTCCCTGTAGTTCCCCTCAGCGTTGACTTCTGCGGTTTCAGGATGTGAGAGCAGTTTTTGACCCATCAGCAGCTAATGAAATGTTCTGACCCGGTTTATGAACTGGGTCCAGGTGGTTCCTTACGGTCCTGACGAGTGGCGAGGCTGATGAATAATAAGCCACTCGAAGGACAACAGAACATTTAACGGGTCAGAACTCGCCGGTCATGGAGCGGGTTTTCACCAGAAGAATTTGTTTTTATCTCATCAGCATGACGACCTCGCCTCTTCCACTCGGAGGCTTCAGGTCCTGCGGGCTGTTCTCACACACACACACACACACACACACACACACACATACACACACACACACACAACATTAACATGGGCTGTGACAACAAAAGAGTTCACTCGTGTCATCTGGACCAGTTTCTTTAAGTGAGAAACTTTTCGTCCTCCATCCAGAGGACTTCTTCAGTCTACGGCCTGCTGACCACACCTGTCCCACAGGTAGACTTCACTGCTGTGTTTCATAGGGCTGTGTAATAATATCGATTTTACGATATATATCGATTTTTTTTCTAGGAAAGAAAAAAATCGATATTCATCAGCAAGTATCGTAACATCCAACTGTCACCCTGCTCACTCACTGCTTGCTTCGCCAGGAGAGTGATTAGGTCATCCAGCCACTAGTGTCGCTGTAGAGCATTTATGCCAAGTTACCCGCCTAGTAGATACTTGATTTACACAGAAGTGCGGGCAGTGTAATGGCGGCGATGCATGTAAGCTACAGTTTTTACTGTTTCAATTAAAAGAAACATGTTTTCTCACCACTTCTTTGAATCATTTTGTCCAGCTGTCGACTTTAAGTCTGTGTCCATGTCCAACCAGAGCCAGGTATTGTGTAGTTGGTGCTTTTAATCAGTTTTCAGTTAAATTTATTCAATCAAAGTCTATAACAGTCTCAAAATGTCACCAAAATCACTCTGTCCCTCTAAAATCTTTCAGAAAATTGCAAAATTATGTAGTAATCTAATGGGGGGTAAGGTATTTAAACACTTACAGGGCCACCATTATTCTAAAATATAGGACTTATTGGTCAGTTTACTGACTTACCTATTTCAGATGCGCAGGTCTGAGCAGAGTTTATCTGCACAAACTTGCCACCAATTCGCGAGTTCATCCTTTTTCCGGTATTAAATTGCTTTAACTGTGACTAGGAAAAATGTAATTTCACAAGAGACTTCAATTTATGTTGGTCTACCAGAAAATAGACCTTTTATTGAAATTATCATGAAAGTACATTAAACATTTGTATCGATATTAGCTCTGATTTAATAACTACGTTGACAAGAATTCAAATTAAAATCAAACAGACAGTTAGGAACTTTTCTGTTGGCACATTACTTAACAGATTAATAGCTTATGAAAAATAAGAAATAGGAGGAAGAAGATAAGAATTGAAAGCTAAGTTAACCGAAGTTAATTACTTTGAAACTACCAGGGTGGCACCTTCCCGAACAGGTCCGGCTGTACTTCCGAGCGTTCAGCATACAAACAAAGCCTCTTTACCTGGTGACGATAAGTCCCTGGGAGATGAGGGCTGAGAAGTTTGTGGACACTACCGGACTGTGTGGTCCAGCTCACGTCCAGTCGACTTCCGTGTATGGCTGATTCAGACGACCGGTAGCACGCTTTCACCGGCAGGAACAGAACCAAGCGCACTGACTTATTTTCAAAATAAAACTTCAGAAAACAAATTCTTTCATAGAATGAGTGAGTGGGTTACAGTAAGCTTTACTGTAACACCAGCTGAAACGTGGGTCTAATTGACACAATGACCGGAACGTCTCCAGCTTTTTCCAGAGAAGAAACCAAGTTCTTAGGAGGTTCTTCCCTTTGACTCTAAAGAAAATGCAGGAAATGGACCTTTATATGGGAGGCGGGGTCTGACCCACCTCCTTAATAACTATTGGCTGGTTTAACAAAATAAGAGATGGATATTTCATCTGATAGGCAGAACTGTCTCTGACGGACAACAGGAAAACTGTTTACAGAATCGGCCAGATGGCCTGCTTGTGAGCACAGAGAATATTATGGCTAACTTTCACAGACAAAACAGAGAAGGAAGTTGCAAGTTAAAAGTTTACCATGGCTCATGTCCCAGATTCAGAACCTGCTTGTTCTTGCAGAAATAAAACCAGCAGAAGGTCAAAACTCATGAAAGTAACAGATCATCATTAAAATGACAAAATATACTGTAGATCAATTCTGAATTAACACACATTAAAGAGAAAGTTCAATCTGATTAATTAGTGTCCATTAATTCAAAATAATTGTAAAAAATATAAGTGTCCATTTGTCTCCTTGAGAGTTTCAAGAAGGTGTAACACTGAGAGTTTCAGAGAGATGCAGAGAGGTGTACTTGAAGGTCAAGACAGAGGGCCTGTATCACTACAATTGTATTTAATTGTATCGTTTGCTGAATATCGCAATATTGTATCGTGAGATTATTGTATCACTACAGCCCTAGTGTTTCAAGACGACGGAGCGGACACCTGCTTGAAACACAGCTTTTAATACGTGAAGGTCTTTTCAGAACTCCTCCTTTGTGCCTGACCTGTTGCTTCCTGTGTTGCAGCTTTCCGAGAGCCAGCCCAGCTGTGAAGATGAGAACATGGTCCCAGTACTAACGTCCAGAAAAGCTTCAGAACTCCCAGTTAATGAAGTCGTGTGTGTCCTGCAGGTACGTGTCACTTCAGCTCCTCAGAGACCAACACCTGTCTGAACAGGTGGACCACACTCAGGAACCGGCCCTTAATTAACTAGAACCTTCTGCAGGTGAGCAGGTGTTCGCTCAGGTGGTCCACCTGTTCATGATGTTCTTTTGTTCCGTGGGGTCCTCCTGTTCAGGTGTTTTTTGTGGGTGGAGCTTTAGACCAACCATCATGTGTTTCCAGGCTGACCTGCAGCGGGGTCTGACCCAGGAGGAGGTGGAGCGCAGGAGGACGTACCATGGCTGGAACGAGTTCGACATCAGTGAGGACGAGCCGCTATGGAAGAAATACATCTCACAGGTAACCAGGTTCTTCATCCTGTTCTCAGTGGGGGGTGATGATGATGATGATGGATCTCACTTCTGTTCTCAGGCAGGAAGTTCTGTGTTTTAGTTCTTAAACCCCACGGTTCTTCCTCTCTGATGGATCCATGTCTGGATTGATTAGGTCTGAAGATCCATCAGTATTTTGGTTCTGATGTGAAGACGAGATGTTTCCTTTGTTCACATACTGAGCACATTTGGACCATCCCTTGTACCGACGTTGTTAGAACATGTCATGATAATTTTAACATGACATTGTTAGAACGTGTCATGATCATTTTAACATGACACTGTTAGAACGTGTCATGATCATTTTAACATGACACTGTTAGAACGTGTCATGATCATTTTAACATGACACTGTTAGAACGTGTCATGATCATTTTAACATGACACTGTTAGAACATGTCATGATAATTTTAACATGACACTGTTAGAACGTGTCATGATCATTTTAACATGACACTGTTAGAACGTGTCATGATCATTTTAACATGACACTGTTAGAACATGTCATGATCATTTTAACATGACACTGTTAGAACATGTCATGATCATTTTAACATGACACTGTTAGAACATGTCATGATAATTTTAACATGACACTGTTAGAACATGTCATGATCATTTTAACATGACATTGTTAGAACATGTCATGATAATTTTAACATGACACTGTTAGAACATGTCATGATCATTTTAACATGACATTGTTAGAACATGTCATGATAATTTTAACATGACACTGTTAGAACATGTCATGATCATTTTAACATGACATTGTTAGAACATGTCATGATAATTTTAACATGACACTGTTAGAACATGTCATGATAATTTTAACATGACACTGTTAGAACATGTCATGATCATTTTAACATGACACTGTTAGAACATGTCATGATCATTTTAACATGACACTGTTAGAACATGTCATGATAATTTTAACATGACACTGTTAGAACATGTCATGATCATTTTAACATGACACTGTTAGAACATGTCATGATAATTTTAACATGACACTGTTAGAACATGTCATGATCATTTTAACATGACACTGTTAGAACGTGTCATGATCATTTTAACATGACACTGTTAGAACATGTCATGATCATTTTAACATGACACTGTTAGAACATGTCATGATCATTTTAACATGACACTGTTAGAACATGTCATGATCATTTTAACATGACACTGTTAGAACGTGTCATGATCATTTTAACATGACACTGTTAGAACGTGTCATGATCATTTTAACATGACACTGTTAGAACGTGTCATGATCATTTTAACATGACACTGTTCGAACGTGTCATGATCATTTTAACATGACACTGTTGGAACGTGTCATGATCATTTTAACATGACACTGTTAGAACTGTCATGATCATTTTAACATGACACTGTTGGAACATGTCATGATCATTTTAACTAGGGCTGAACGATTTTGGAAAATAATCTAATTGCGATTATTTTTCTATTAATTGCGATTGCGATTTAAAATGCGATTATTTTTTTAAAATAAATTCTCAAGTATTTTTCAACAAACAGAAGCAATAAATTAATCTGTTTTATAATAAACAATGTCAGATTTATTTAAAGCAGAGATTACAATAAAGCAAACAAATCTATGCCTTTTCTTTTCACCATTTCTATTTTTTCTTGTTTCATAAACACAATAGTAAACAAGTTAAGTGAATGTCCTAACTACTGTCTGAACTTCACATGACAGTTAATAAATAAATGTAAAAAATTAGATATAAAAAAATTTTAAACTTACTGCTTTCCAGCCAGTAACATCAAAAATAAAGTGGAAAAAACAGAGAATCTGCTTTAACCAACTCGTTCAGGGAATTCAAACTCAGTGAACACTAAAGATACAAGATAGGAACCAAGATGGCCGCGCTCAGACCAGTAGCAGCTTCATGGGCTTCCAGAACATCCCCAGTTTTTAGTAGTTTTTAGTAGTTTTTAGTAGTTTTAATAGTGTTTTTGTACCTGACTCTGCGCGTTTTTTGCGGGTGAATTATAGCCGAACTGAGCTGTTGAGAATTGGAGCGGATTTACCACAAGGCACAGCTGAAATCAGCAACGAACTCAAATCAGAACTCGGAAGATTGGATCTGCTTAGATCATCTTTCTGGAAGCAGATGCGCGGAGGAAAGAAGAGAAAGAGGTGCTCTCGAGGGAAAAAACGTGGCTGTCGAGCAGGAATCATGACGAGACTACGAGCAGACGCTAAAACCGGTAAACCCCCGATGCCGGCTTTATTTCTGTCTAACGTGCGTTCGCTCGACAACAAGATGGATCTGCTTCGTCTGAGAGTAACAACGTCTGGGGAGATGAGGAGATGTTCGGTGCTTTGTCTCACGGAAACATGGATCAATGAAGACACTCCTGACTCTGTTTACGAGTTGGATAATAAACTATTTTTCAGAACGGACCGGAGCATCGAGACTACGGGGAAAACGCGAGGTGGGGGTGTCTGCATTTACGTTAACAAAGACTGGTGCACGAACTGTGCCGTTATCAGCAGGATCTGCTCAGCTGCTGTGGAGCTTTTAACAATAAGATGTAGGCCACATTACCTCCCCCGCGACTATTCAGCGATAATAATAAGCAATGTTTACATAGCACCCGATGCTAATGCTAAAGTCGCTCAGGAAGAAATTCATGAGTTACTCACTTCGCTGCAGTGTAAATATCCTGAGGGGTTTTTCATTGTTTCCGGGGACTTCAATCACGTGGATTTACGTGCCATCCTTCCAACCTTCAATCAGCACGTTTTCACAGAAACACGAGGAAATAAGACATTAGACCAGGTCTACACGAATGTGAAGGGGGCGTACACGGCGAAGCCACGCCCACCGATCGGGGCTTCCGACCATCGCTCCCTGCTATTGGTCCCTAGACAGCTCCCCCCACTCAGACGTTCGATGCCAGAACAAAGAGTGATAACATCGTGGCGCCAAGATAGTTCCCCCATGCTGAGGGACTGCTTTGAAAACACAAACTGGTCTGTCTTCAAAGAGGCAGCTACGAATGGAAATTCAATTGACCTGGAGCTTTATGCTTCCTCTGTCCTGGGTTACATCAGTACATGTGCTGAAAATGTATCCATAAGAAAGTGTGTTAAATTTTACCCCAATCAAAAACCCTGGCTAAATAAAGATGTCCGCACCCTGCTGGCAGCCAGGGACACTGCATTCAAGTCTAAAGACACTGAGGAGTTGAGAAAGTGCAGGAGAGAACTGGATGATGGCATAAAGAAGGCCAAAGCCGCGTATGCACAGAGGATCGAGGGACAGTTCACCTCACATGATCCAAGGAGCATGTGGCAGGGCATCAAATGCTTAACAGACTACAAGGGCAAAAGCAAACAATGCCCCAGGGACCCATCCCTGCCTGATGCCCTCAATAAGTTTTATGCACGTTTTGATGATCCAAACAGACCAACTAGCACCAGACTCACCTCATCACCAGACGAGGAGCACCTCAAAGTGACCGCAGCAGAAGTGAGAGGCAGTCTCAGAAGGATCAACCCTCATAAAGCTACGGGTCCAGACAACATCCCAGGGAAAGTTCTGAAGGAATGTGCGGACCAGCTCTGTGAGGTGCTGGCTGACATCTTCACCACCTCACTTGCACTGGAGTCAGTTCCCACCTGCCTGAAGACCGCCACCATCATCCCAGTCCCAAAAAGCTCCACAGTGACTGGTCTGAATGACTATAGACCGGTGGCCCTCACCCCGATAGTCGCTAAATGTTTTGAGAAACTGGTCATGTCCCACATCAAGACAGCCGTCAACATCAACGAGGACCCTCATCAATATGCATATCGTGAGAACCGATCAACAGAGGACGCCATCTCCTCCGTGGTCCACACTGCTCTCACCCACCTGGATCAGAAGGACTCATACGTGCGTCTGCTCTTTGTGGACTTCACATCTGCCTTCAACACCATGATCCCCCAAACTCTGATAGACAAACTATCCACACTTGGACTAAGCCCCTCTATTTGTAACTGGGTCTTAGACTTCTTAACAGACAGACCACAGTCCGTGAAGATCCACAACTTCTCCTCCTCCACCATCACCCTCAGCACTGGCTCTCCTCAGGGATGTGTGCTGAGCCCTCTTCTGTTCACTCTGCTCACATATGATTGTATAGCCACACATCCAGGCTGTCATATTGTTAAGTTTGCAGATGATACAGCTGTGGTGGGATGCATCACAGATAATGATGAATCCAGCTACAGACAGGAGGTGGAACATCTGGAGAGCTGGTGCAAAGAGAACAACCTTCACATGAATGTGAAGAAGACGAAGGAGATGATTGTGGACTTCAGAAGGAACAAACACACCCACACCCCACTGTATATAGGTGGATCTGCGGTGGAGGTGGTCTCCAGCTACAAATACCTGGGTGTACACTTGAATGATAACCTCAGCTGGAGCAATAACACCACCAGCCTGATCAAGAAAGGTCATCAGAGACTCTACTTCCTCAGACGGCTGAGACGAGCCGGTCTGAGAAGCCCAGTCCTCACCTCGTTCTACAGGTGTGCAGTGGAGAGCGTCCTGTGCTCCAGCATCAACGTGTGGCATGGAGGCTGCACAGTTGCAGAGAGAAAAGCTCTGCAGAGAGTGGTGAAGGCTGCACAGAAGTCTGTGGGAGTCAGTCTCCCCACCATCACAGACATTTACACCTCCAGATGCAGAAAAAGAGCCACCTGCATCATGAAAGACCTCACTCACCCAGCACACTCACTCTTTGCACCACTCCCCTCGGGACGGAGGTTGAGGAGCATCAAATGTAGAACCACTAGACTGAGAAACAGCTTCTACCCTGAGGCTGTCAGACTCATGAATAAATAAATAATAAGAATAAACACTGCAAAAGGTCACATCATACTGATACTGTACTGATCTGTTTCTTGTTGCTGCGTTCATCTGTGACCATCTGCTCATGTTCGTGCTGCTGTTTATAATGATGTTTTTCTACTACATTAGGGCTTAGTGTATTACTAGCTGATGTGATGTCTCTCTTAGTTAATCCTAGATGTTATTATTGTATTTCTCTTGCATTTGTTGTTGGATGTAACTGGGACCCTGTGTACATAATCTCGTTTTCAACACATGTACTACATGCGGTGCAAATGACAATAAATTCTCTCTGACTCTCTGACTCTGATAAACTAGTATCTGTTCTTATTAAATCTTTTACTGTAGATGTAAAAAAACAAAAAAAACAAAAAACAACTCTTGGAACAATAATGTAAACATGTACTGTAGTCAGTCAGTAACAGCAAGATGCAGAGCCTTGTGAACAGACTCCAACACCTCAGGTTGCCAGGTTAGGATAAGGGAGTGTGCATAACAGTCACCTGACAGCACCTGAAATGGTTTTAAGCTGCTCTAGCATCCTGGCAATCCTTTGGATCCCCATCTTGTTGGACATTCAGTGATGAGGCTGTGTCCAGAAAGTTTGAGATCCCTCTTCAGTCATTGCTGCCTTCTTCCAACTGTGGGAGAGACACTGCCATCCTTTAGTACATGTCCTGTAATAAAAAATAAATACTGTACACACATTCACATCCTCACCTCTCACTTGTGCAAAAATTGAGGACCTGAAAAATCTTGTTAGTTAAAAACAATGTACTGTAGAGAGGTTTTAGCTTTTCCCAGTTTGTTAAGAGAATGCAAAACGTGATAACTAAATAGCTTAACATTACTTAACATAATAATTAACATTTTTATTTAAAACGGACAATAAGGATAATATAATAGTCGTGACATCACGACCAGGTTTGGTAATACACGTAATGAGAAAATGCATCACCTCATCTAAATAGCTATGCTAAAGCTAAGCTAACAACAACACCACTAGTTAAAAAAAAACAGCTTGCGCAAAACGTGTGTTTTACTGGTTCTGTATTAATTCATATCACTAACGACACAGCTGTTTTTTTTTAAATCAGATAATTAATGAGCTTTTTCACGAAGAACTTTAGCTTGCTGAGCTAGCTGCTAACCGGGCACCGTCAAAACAGACCCGGCGGTCACATGACCAGCTCGCGCTCAGTCTCGGTGTCTCAGCGTCTAAGCTCAGATACACGTTTAAATGAGCTAACTTACCTGAATTTATAACTTTTATGACTTCTGTCGAGCCTGAAGCAACAATGTTGGAGCACAGTCTCCTCCTCCACCCTGCTCTGTTTTGCTCGCTCAGCTGAGCTCCTGCTGCTCGGCGCGGCCACTACTAAGTCACGTGACCAGCTCGCGGTCTCGGTGTTTCAGCCTCTAAGCTCAGATTCACGTTTACACAAGCTAACTTACCTGAATTTATAACTTTTATGACTTCTGTCGAGCCTGAAGCAACAGTGTTGGAGCGCAGTCTCCTCCTTGCGCCATTCAGAGCTGCGCGCAGCCAGAGCGGTTCACTACCAAGTCACGTGACCAGTCAAATCGCAGCCCGTGCGATTAGAGAATCGCGTTTTAACATATCGCGAGATAATCGCAAATGCGATTAATTGTTCACCCCTAATTTTAACATGACACTGTTAGAACGTGTCATGATCATTTTAACATGACACTGTTAGAACGTGTCATGATCATTTTTTTTTTTTTCAAATTTATTTATTGAGGCTCTCATAGAAAATACAAACACATCTGTTAATTATATGATATATGCATAGAGAAACCCCGACTTTTTCTTTTTCCCTCCCGACACAAACAATTTCAATAAAACAGGTAAACACACAGCAGGTTCTACAATAACCAAAAATCATAAAAAAGAAAAGAGAAAGGAAAAAAAAAAGAAATACAGACAAATCAACTGAGAAAAGAAGTAATATTAATAATTACAATATTATGAGGCAGCATATCATCCCCTATGTAAAATTGAGGCCTGTGGGATCCAGTTTATCCAGGAGTGGTTTCCATATCTTAATAAATCTCTCACTTTCATCCCGTAAGGTGTAGGTCAGTTTTTCCAGAGGAAGTATCCTCAGAAGCTCGTTATACCAGTCACTCAATGCCGGGGCTTCCTGTGATATCCAAAACTTGAGGATGGCCTTCCTTGCAGCATGCAGACATGTTCCTATAAATTTAGTGTTATGGGTGCTCTTTGCATCGTCCACTTTAGCTCCCAAGATACAGTGAAAGGGTGATAAATGAAGGTCATACCCCATCAAAGAGGTCACCTCAGTCTGTACCTCCCCCCAAAACTTCTCAATCTTTACACATTTCCAAAACATATGTGTGTACGTACCAAGTTCCAGATTACATTTACTGCAGGTTGAAGATCCCAGTCCCATCCTGCCCCTCAGTATTGGCGTAGTATGAAGCCTGTGAAGTATTTTAAATTGTGTCTCTCTGTCCGCATTACACGTCAACATATTATGTGTGTTTTTTAAGATTGATGTCCAAGTGTCATCCTCAATATGCCAGTCCAAGTCCATTTGCCATTGTCTCCGTAAATAATCACAGGAACATTCTAGATTCGACCCAAGTTTCTCATATATATAAGATATAAATTTCTTTGATTTGGTCTTAATAAGAATGTCTTCAAGAAACGATGTCTTTGGGGCCCTAGCATTTTTATGTAAAAAGTGCCTCATCTGTAGGAAACGGTAGAAGTGAGATTGTTGCAAGTTATATTTACTCTTCAGATTTTCAAATGATTCAATTGCTTCTCCTACAAAAAATTTACTGAGGCAATCTAGACCCTTATCTTGCCACACTTTGAATACCGGGTCCTGATATGAAGGAGGAAAATCAGGGTTACACCATACAGGGGCAAGCAGGGAGAAGTGGTCTTTCATTTTAAAGTATGTTTTGATCTTATTCCATGTAATTAGTGTGTTCAGTACTATAAAATTGTTTTGGACCTCAGTTTTTGCTTTCTTATAACTAACAAAAGGACCATCTTTTAGGTTCAACACACCACAGTTCTTGGATTCTACATCAATCCATGTGTTTGTACTATCTGGGTTCACCCATTCTTTCAAGTATCTTATTTGAGCCGCCCAATAATATAAACGCATATTGGGCACGCCAAGTCCTCCTCTTTCCCTACTTCTTTGTAATTTACCTAATTTCATTCTGACCTTTTTCCCTTGCCATATAAAATTTGTAAACACCTTATTTAGATTTATAAAGAAGCTGTTTGGAATTGAGTTTGGTAACATCTGCAAACAGTATAACAGCCTGGGTAATATGTTCATTTTGAGCACACTCATCCTGCCCAACCAAGAAACAGGTAAAGTTCCCCATCTCAATAGATCTTCCTTTACTCCAGCCATAATTGGTTCCAGGTTAAGTTTTACTAGTTTTTTAAGACAAGGGCTGATTCTTATTCCAAGATAAGTTATTCCTGCCGGTGACCAATGGAAGGGGAAGTTACTGGGCACAACAGACTCTGTCATAGCCCCAACAGGCATGGCCTCTGTCTTTGACAGATTAACCTTAAAACCCGACACGTGTCCGAATTGCTTTAAACATTCCATCAGATATGGGATGGATGTATCAATCTTATCCAAGAATAAAAGTACGTCATCTGCATAGAGTGAGATTTTATGTATTTTATCTCCTACCTCTATCCCCTTTATCTTAGTTTCAGTTCTTATAAGCTCTGCAAATGGCTCAATAGCCAGTGCAAACAAAAGAGGACTCAATGGACACCCCTGTCGGGTTCCTCGCTCAAGGAGGAAGGGATCTGAACAATGGGAGTTGACAATTATGGAAGCTTTAGGTGATCGATACAGTAATTTTACCCATTCAATGAATCCTGTCCCAATTTTAAATTTGTCCATAGTGCAAAAGAGAAAGGGCCATTCAACTCTATCAAAAGCCTTCAGTGAGTCCAGGGACATCACTAATCCTTGTATGGCATTATTACTGGCAAACTGTATAATATTCATAAGCCTCCTAATATTGTGAAAAGAATTTCTTCCTTTGATGAATCCTGTTTGATCTGGTTTTACCAAACGGGCAATCATAGGTTCAAGCCTAAGGGTCAGCACCTTCGCCAGGATCTTTGCATCCACATTAATACCGTATTCTCCGGCGTATAAGTCGCACCTTTTTGCCTACATTTCTAAGCCCTGCGACTTATAGGCCGGTGCGACTTATACGTCGATTTTTCCAATATTTTGGTCATAATTTGACTTTGGTCAAAAACTCCAAAAATGGTGCAGTACCAGTTTCGGCCGCTATGGGCGCTAAGAAACCCTTTACAGTACCTACACTGTTGACATCTGCCTGGTCCAAAAATGGTGCAGTGACACAGAAGATGAAGACTTCAATGGTTTTGAATAAATAAATAAAAACCATAAAATAAATACAGTATCTGTTTCTGTCATCATTTTAAACTGAGACACGTTTTTTACTGTAATGTCAGCTAATAAAAATATATTTTTATGTGTTTATCTTTAAAGATAAATGATGAAAGACACAAAATATACAAAAATTATGTTCATTTATTAATGAAAAGTTCAACTAAGACACATCAAACAAAATACTGTAGTTTTTATGTGATAATCTTGTCAAAAGTCCTTCCAAACAATTTGGCAGCCAGTCCAAAATAATGTTCATTTATTAATGAAAAGTTCAACTAAGACACATCAAACAAAATACTGTAGTTTTTATGTGATAATCTTGTCAAAAGTCCTTCCAAACAATTTGGCAGCCAGTCCATTTTGGGCAAAACACCAGTTCACGTGAGGTGCGACCTATAGGCCGGTGCGACTTATACGTTGATTTTTCCATTTAATTGGGCATAATTAGGTTGATGCGACTTATACTCCGGTGCGACTTATACGCCGACGAATACGGTAAGTGAGATGGGCCTGTAAGAGGCTGGGTCTTCTGGGTCTTTGTTTTTTTTCAAAATTAGACTAATATTAGCTGAAGACATTGTTTCTGGTAACCGGTGTGTAACATTAAAGCTGTAATTAAAAGTTTTAGTTAAATGCGTAGTGAGATTATGCTTATATGCTTTAAACCATTCGGCTGAAAAACCATCAGGACCTGGTGATTTCCCGCTGCGCATTAGTGCTATTGCTTCCAATATTTCTTTTTCCTGTATGGGTCCACCCATAATGTCTTGCTGCTGTTCTGTCAGTGTTGGCAGCTTGACTCTAGAAAGAAATTTATCTAGTTCCTCTTTCGTGCTATTGTTATCAGATTTGTATAAAGATTTGTAAAATGACACAAATACAGAACTAATTTTATTTTTATCAAAGTGTCTGTTACCTCTTGCATCTCTAATGCTTGCTATATTGTTATGTTGTCTCTGGTTGAGCAGGCGTGCCAAGTATTTACTAGGTTTATTTCCATATTCATACATACGTTGTCTTTGGTAGAATAATGACCTCACAGCCTTTTCATTTATAATTGAATCCAGAGCAGCTCTAATAGTTTGTACCTTAACAAGATTTACTTTAGTAGGTTGGGATTTATGAATAGCTTCTGCCTGCTTTAGGTCCATCTCCAATCTGTTTTGTTTCATCTGTAATGTTTTCTTACGATGTGCCATATATGAAATTGTAAACCCTCTTAAATAAGCCTTTGCAGCTTCCCAGAGAAACTCTGGACTTGTGTCATTAGTATCATTTATTTCAAAAAATTGTTTTATTTCCGCTTCCATTTTCTCCTTAAAAATTTTATCATTAAGTAGATATGACGGGAAGCGCCACTTTGGTTTATCAGCTGTAGTATCAGTAATTGACAATTGCATATAAACTGGGGCATGGTCACTGATATGGATTGATCCTATAGAGCATGCAGTAACTTGTCCCATAATCTGAGGAGGTATAAAGAAAAAATCTATTCTTGAATAGGAATTGTGTGGGTTAGAATAGAAAGTAAAATCCCTATCTAGTGGATTCAGGGTTCTCCATACATCTGTCAGTGATGTATCATTTAACATTTTCATCAGTGGTGTCCCTGTACTAGATTTTCTCTGTGCTGTTACTGTGGACCTGTCCTTCTTTTCATTTAAACAACAATTGAAATCACCGCCCAGCACCGTTAGAGGGCTCTTATATTCCTCCAGTTCAGCCGCTATCTCTGTCCAGAATGATGGGGGCGGTGGGTTAGGAGCATAGATATTCATCATTGTAATAGATGTACCCCAGAGGGACCCTCGAACAAGGATATATCTGCCTTCTGAGTCCTGTTTGTAAAACTCAGGTACAAAGGGTACTGCTCTATGTATTAAAATGGCTACCCCTCTACTGTTAGAGGAGAAGGAGGAATAAAAGACCTGGCCCACCCATTCTCGCTTGAGTTTCAAGTGTTCTTTATCCACCAGATGGGTTTCCTGAAGAAATGCAATTTGTATCTTGTCTTTTTTTAGAAAGCTTAATATTTTCTTCCGTTTTATTGGGTGATGTATCCCCTTAACATTAAAAGTGCAGAATTTAATATTGTTCATATCTGATTGTTAACTATTTCTGCCCCCATTTTTATAGTAGCAAAGATTATTTCATCCGTCCATAGATTACATTTAGTGGGGTGCAACCTCTCATTTTTAACAAACTCTAAACTTATACATAAAAAACAAAAACAAAAAAATACCAACATAAATGACACACAGACCTGCCGTACATGTAACTCAGCTTTGGGGTACATGTGAAAACTTCCCAGCTCCAGTAGGAAGAGCCAGAGATCCCGCATTTGCATATTAACGCAAATTTTTTTTAAAGCAGAAAATTAAACAGCCTCAATTTATCTAATTTGTTAAACTGTGCAAAATAATTTTGTTACTTCAGGTCAAACCAAAAGCTGTCAATATAGAACTGAAAAAAGTACCGGTATATGTCCTTGTCCTTCATGATCCAGTTTTCTGCATCTCATCCACGTACTTTTGAGCTTCTGGTACAGTTTTAAAGAGATGAACTTTATTATTGTGCGAGATGCGCAGCGTGGCGGGGAAAAGCATCCTGTACTGCACAGCCAGCGTGCTGAGAGATCTTTTCACCTCGGTGAACTCACGCCTCCTCTTCTCCACAGCAGGCGAGAAATCCTCGAAGATGTGTATTCGGCTGCCGGACACAGTAATTTCACCCATGCTTCGTGCCTTCTGCATGATCAGCTGTTTATCCGCATAGTTGTGGAGGCGAATGTAAACGAGCCTCGGTCGGGCCGGTTCTGCTCTCAGCGTGGCGGGGCTGCGATGACAGCTGTCAGTTTTAATCCTGCTGTTCTTCACCGTGAGATCCAGAACTTTAGGAAGCCACGTCTCAAAGAATTCTTTGGCGTTGTCTCCCTCTGTACGTTCGGGTAAGTTGACAATCTTTATATTGTGCCGTCTGGATCTGTTTTCCTGGTCCTCCAGCTTGATGGTGACTTCTCGCAGCTGTTCCTCGGTGCGCTCCAATTTGGCTCGTAACTCCGACACGGTGTCCTCTGTGTCGGATATTCTTTGCTCAGCGTTCTCCACTCTTTTCTCGATCACCTTCACGTTTTCACACACCGAGGTGACTGATTTCACTATTTGATCGAGTTTCGTGTCCAAACTTGAGCTAAGTTTAGCAAAAACGCTTTCACTTATCCTCTCAACCAGATTGTCCACGTCATCCCTCTCCGTCATTGTGTCAGGCTTGCTGGCGTCTTGAGTCGGTTGGTTCTTTCGGGTTTTCACTGGCATATTCTGTTTATTTTCTGGTGGCTTTCCCCAAAGTTCAAGCAATGACATATCTCTTAACTTTTGTAGTCTTTTTCTGCCTTAATCCATCCTAAATACCAAAATAGGCGTTAATAGCTCGGGAGCTCCACTCCTGCGCTCCTACTCACTCCGCATCACGTGACCCTCCCCAAGTCCCCCACCCACATTTTGATGTCATCGGTATGGGGAGTTGAACCGGCAACCTTCCAATCACAGGCCCACCTTCTCTAACCTCTACACCACCACTCCCCACTAACAAGGACATAATATAAATAATTATATTATTTTCTTACCATGAAATAATGAATCAATCATGTGACGATACAGCAACCCCTCGAGTTACGTCAGGGATAGGGACCTACGTGTGTGACTTAGGTCGATTTTGTCGTACCTCGCGGACCAAAAACACATGCCTATCGTAGGTCCGCGTTTCTGACATAGGTCGCGGTTATACCGCTAACGGAGCGCCGCACACATATTTAATGGCATGAGACTGAACAAGCAGACATACTAAGGCCATAAACACGCACAGAACTGCACAATAAATAAAAAATATAATGTCTTACTTTGAGCCGGTGGCCCCGACTGCCAGGCGGACATTTGCGGCGAGCTCCCGGCCGCAGATGGATCCTCCGCGGCATGTCGGCTCGGTGTCTTCGCCTGTGTTAGCTGCTTTGTTAGCTGCTGTCGTTAGCATGTCGGGCGGCGTTGTGGCCGCCGATCGCGGGGCGATCCGCGGCTGCTCCTCCGGACCTGAGACGTCCACAGAGTTGACCGAGTGTTTCCAGCTCATTTATCCGTATGAGGCAACCCTGATCGGGCACACGGAGCCAGCTGACAGTAGCCTCCGGAGCTCCATTGACCGCAGTACAGTTGTAAAATGGCAACCGGAAGTGGCGAGCGGAAACCGGAAGTTGCGTAAATACGATTAATTTCTTATCAAAACGTAAAATTAATAATTATACTTTATTTATAAAGCCATTTAAAACAACCACAGCTGCAACAAAGTGCTATACACATGAAATTAATAACTTTTAAACACACAAAAAAAAAAATAATAATAATTTTTTTTTTTTTTTTAATCATATTTTTATTAAATATGATAAAATCGTAAGTCTGAGTTGCCGTAGGTCGCAGGTGTCGTACCTCGAGGGTTACCTGTACACATAACAGCCATTTTGAATTTATCATTATAGTCTCATAGCATAAATCCTGATGTTTATTTAGCCTTTTCTAGATTATTATATTTTTTTATCTTCTGACTTTCTTGTTATTCTCAGTTTGGATGATCAGTTTCTGTGCGTTCATTTGTTTATCTGTCTGTAAAATAGCTCATGAACTAGTGTACAGATTTTAATTAAACTCTCTGGATCCACGACTGGTTAACCATTTAAATCAACCCAAACCAAGATGGCCGCCACAGCTAATCGTTTGGAGTGGGCACAAAAATGTCTTTAACTCAATCGGTTTTACAGATACAGAGCAGAAATCTGGTGTAGTAGTGGCTGAGAGTCATTCTTAACATACATTCTGAGTGCTGACAGATTAAACAACTTATTTGTTTGAAACTTTGAAGTGCAAGGTGGCGAGTGATACTTTAGGAAATGCTACTTTTTATGCATCTGTCCATTAATGTTCATTTCTACACCAATATAGAATGTTTTGAAATAAATAAAAGTGCAGAAGTTGGAATGGATTTTTTTCCCTCATATCTGGATAAAGTTTTTTCCAGTTTGCTGAAATCAGGATGCAGAAGCACCATAACGATGACTGACATATCGGTCTACCTTCTGGTACTGATCTTTGGAGGCCAGTGCTTCCTGCAGCTGCTGCTGGGTGAAGGTGTAGATGGCAGAGCGGTAAGTGGTCCCGATGTCGTTCCCCTGACGCATGCCTGAAAGTACACACATTCAAAGAATCAAAACCTAAAGGGTTTCAGCTGACATGAGGCGGTATCCCAGCTTCTTGGCAAACAGAACATCAACAAACAGCTTTCCCAAAAATATGACCTGTCTGTCTTGGCAGAACTGAAAGTTTTGTGTGTGTTTTTTGACCATTTCATCACTGTCAGCTTCTCAACTGCACTGCTTCAAGCTTTCTAAGGACGATGTATCCACAGTATTCCTGAGGGTGTCACTGTAGAAGCGAATGTGCATTGTACTTCCTGTCCGACACCGGAAGTGCCTGTATTCCATAGGCGGAGTATGGATCGCGGGTGTTTTTGAAAGTTATTTTCATTCATTTTATCGGAGCAAACACAGCTTTTGTTTAAACGGAACGTTTACTGAAATGTCCTACCGGGGTTCAGGTACCTGCTGTGCTGTTCGCGGCTGCACCAACAACCGGACCAAGCTAAATCTTTGGCTAAAACAACAGTGTTTTCAACACGGACCCAAAACAAAGAAAGAGTGTTCCTGCATCCTTCTCTATGGCTGTGTCTGCGCGATCAGGTAACATCTGTAATTTCTTTTTATTCAGGGAGGGTTTATTAATGAGAGTTTTGGATGATTTACTGTCTTAAAATGATATATGTCAGACGCGACAGGTACTTTTAGCCGAGATAGCTGCTAATAAACCTTAGCCGAGAGGCCGGAGCAAACGCGTTCGCTATTTATGTAGTTTTAAATTATGTCAGCGCGATCAGGTCACATCTGTTATTTCTTTTTATTCGGGGAGGGATATTAATGAGAGTTTTGGAAGATTTACTGTCTTAAAACGATAGATCTCAGACGCGACCGGTATCTTTAGCCGAGATAGCTGCTAACAAACCTTAGCCGAGAGGCCGGAGCAAACGCGTTCGCTATTTATGTATTTTTAAATTATGTCTGCGCGATCAGGTAACATCTTTTTAGTCGGGGAGGGTTTATTAATGAGAGTTTTGGAAGATTTACTGTCTTAAAACGATAGATCTCAGACGCGACTGGTATCTTTAGCCGAGATAGCTGCTAATAAACCTTAGCCGAGAGGCCGGAGCAAACGCGTTATTTTTAAATTATGTCTGCGCGATCAGGTAACATCTGTAATTTCTTTTTATTTGTCCCTCCTCTTTTAACAAAACGAGTGGTGTTCCCACATTTTTAATGAACTAAAACAACAAAGTTTGGACTGTCTTCAACTGTATTACTCGCATGTAAACAAACGGGGTTTCCGGTCAACCGGAAGTCGTGTGCACATTTCGCGCAAAGCATCATGGGGCATAGGAATACTGTGGATACGTTTATTGTTCTATTCATCAGTCACACAAAGGTACAGACTTTAACACACACAAAACTGTAGATGAGAAAAAAAATCTCACGTGACCCACACTTATAGTGTTCCCCCTCTTTATTTGAAGGATTTTACTGTACAACACTAAATCTTGCTGCAGGTCCTAAATGTTGCTATAGGTTGCTAACTGTTGCTATAGGATGTTGCTATAGGATGTTGCTATAGGATGTTGCTATAGGATGCTAAATGTTTTGTGGGATGCTATTGTTGCTGCAAAATGTTAATATGTTATGACACATATTGCTGTAGGATGTTAAATGTTGCTTCTTCTTTATCTTCTTCTTTCGGCTTTTCCCTCTTCAGTGGTCTCCACATTGAGTCATCCTCCTCCATCTCTCTCTGTCCTCTGCATCCTCTGTCCTCACCATGTCCTCTCTAAATGTATCCATAGATCTCCTCTTTGTCTTTTCCCTGGCAGCTGCATTTCTAACATCCTTCTACCAATATATCCACTGTCCCTCCTCTGGACATGTCCAAACCATCTCAGTCTGGCCTCCCTAACTTTATC
>JBBPBX010034388.1:3939-29954 GCA_038048925.1 Garcialebias charrua
TGCCGATGCCCTCTCCCGCCGGCCTTGCGCTACAGAGGGGTGCAGTTACTGTGACCGGAGGGAGAGGTTGGAGAAGGAACCGCTGCATCGGAACCGTCGAAGATCAGGTCAGAGTGACTTGGCGGTCTGCAGAGAGCTGCAGGTGGTTGGCACAGACAGCTGGAGGCACCATCAGGAACAGGACCCTGACATCCAGTCTGTGTTGCAGTGGGTGGAGAGGCAACTGAAGCCGCCATGGAAGGGGGTTGCTGGACTCTCGCTGGCAACCAAAGGGTTGTGGTCCAAGTTTGAGGCTCTGCGACTGGAAGATGGAGTACTGCAGAGGTCATGGAAGGACCCCTCCACAAGTGAGGAGCGGTGGCAGATTGTAGTCCCAAAAGGCCTGAAAGACGTAGTCCTACAGGGCGTGCATGGAGCGTCTGGGTCTGGACATTTTGGTGTCACAAAAACTCTCCGTCGCCTCCGACAGGGGTTTTATTGGGGCCAGTGTAGGAGGGATGTGGAGGATTTCTGCCGCTGCTGTGACCTCTGCACGGCACGGAAGGGGCCGACGGGTCAGTCTCACGCCCGCCTACAACAGTTTGTTGTAGGAGCCCCGATGGAACGAGTGGCCGTGGACATCATGGGCCCCCTACCACGCTCAGACAGGGGAAACTGTTATGTCCTGTCGGCTATAGACTATTTTACAAAATGGCCGGAGGCGTACGCCATCCCTGATCAGGAAGCAGAGACTGTGGCAGATGCTTTGGTTGGGGGCCTGATTAGCAGGTTTGGGGTACCAGACAGTATTCATAGTGACCAGGGGAGAAATTTTGAGTCACGGGTGTTTTCTACCATGTGCAACCGCCTTGGCATCCACAAAACAAGAACGACACCATTACATCCCCAGAGCGACGGCCTAGTGGAAAGGCTCCACCGCACCCTGGGACAGCAGCTGGCCATCCTCACAGCAGAGCATCAGCGGGACTGGGACGAGCACCTGCCACTGGTGCTAATGGCATGCCGCTCAGCTGTACAGGACTCCACGGCATGCACCCCATCGCTCCTCATGTTGGGGAGGGAGCTGCGCACACCAGCCGAACTGTCCTTCGGGCGCCCGCCGGATGCACCTGATGTTCCAGCGGGTCCCGAGTATGCCCGGAAACTTCAGGACAGGTTAGAGACGGCCCATGCGTTTGCCCGGAGGCAACAGGAGCAAGCAGGCATGCGCCAGAAACGGAACTATGATGTAAGGGCTAAGGGCCGACACTTCACTCCAGGGGAGCTGGTCTGGGTGTACAACCCTCGTAGGAAGAAGGGACGGTGCCCGAAGCTGGACAGTCAGTGGGTGGGTCCCTGCAGAGTGTTGGAGCGCCTGGGGGAGGTGGTCTACAGAGTGCAGATGCCCCAGAACAGGAGAAGAGTAGCTCTGCACCGGGACAGGTTGGCCCCCTATCAAGGCAGGTCTGCACCTCAGTCCCCAGAAGGCCAATGGTCAGGGTCTCTGGTGCGTCCGCCAACCTCCCCAGAAGCCTTATCACCGACATCGAATGATGCCCCGGCCCCAGAGCCTGTAGCGCCGCTGGGAGCTCGCCCGCAGCGGACGAGGAGGGCTCCAAGACGGTTTGATGACTTGTGGAAAAAGCCTCATCGTGACGATGAAGGAAACTGTGAAAATAAAAATAAAAAATCTGATTTAATTTATTTATTTTACATTTTTAAAAAATGAAGTTGTTCTGTAGGATTAATCTTAAATGCATGTTCATTTTGTCTGCTGGCATTATTCAAAAAAGAAAACTGCATTAGCTGTTTACTCAAAGTTGAATTATATACCAACTGAGTATGTGTTTTCTTGAAGTAACATAAGGGCTATAAAGTCGTTTTTTATAGCCGATATTCATTTTACAGCAACTACTGTAATATTTTCTTTTGTATACACACGTAAATATAATGCATGTACAAGTTTTGTAAAGAAAGTCACTGAAGATGGAGACAAGTGTACAGATTTTACATTACAGTTAAAAAGGAAAATCATGACTCACTTGAATTGACAGAATATGTCAGCATACTCGGGGGGGATGCCGCTGGCCTGGAGGACAGTAACACGGAAGGTAAAGATGCTGCCCACCTCCAGCTGGCCAGCCAGCCCCTCACCGAGGCTCAGCTTGGTGTCTGTGACGTTACCCAGTTTAAGGTCTGAAAAGAACAACAGGCAAGCTCAGTGACACTTGCGAGGTGATTTATCTAAAGTGACCATCAGCTGCAGCTGCGAGCTTGTGATTTCTTGGCCTCAGATTTGTTTTACTTTTAAAGCTCATGATTTGTAGAAGGGATTCTACTGTTCACTCATAATTCAGCCTTCGACAGATTCCTTCACAAAAACCACAGCGAGCTAGTTTCCATGACAAAGAGGAATAAATTCTTATTTTGCATTTGATACGACCATCTGGCAAGTGTTTCCCACTGGCCTGACAGGTTGAAATTTACGAATGAAGAGGTGAAGGTCTGGTAGCCGTACCCATGTCATTAATTCTGTTGAGCTCCTCTGAGGGCGTGATGACCTCTGAACTTTGACCCTGACCCTCCACAATGCGCAGCTCTTCCAGGGACAAGCCAGAGCGGGTCATGACGGAGGGAAAATCATTCTGATTGGAAGGATAAACAGCAGATATTAGCATACAGCTCACAGAGAGAAATTGATTAGCCAAACATCAACCTGTGTTGATGTGTTTTTGTTGTGCAGCTACAGTTCATTAAGCAGAGACAATATCTACAAATGATACAAGAGCATAACCCCCAAACTCTGAGCTAAAACCATCTGACTGGATGGCAACACTCAAAATGACACACCCACAGTCCTACAAACTAAGAAAGTGAGTTTCAAACTCCTTTCATCTGACTTTGGGCTTACCTTTCTGAAGTACTCGTCATCAAAAGAAATCTTGGCGGTTCCCGACTGTCTCACTCCTGATCCGTAGTCTGGAGCCTCCTCATCAGCTACAAAGACACAAACCAAGCCTGTGATCACAATCTGTCGGAGACACGGCTGACTTAGAACTGCCTCAGCACATCAAACAGAATATATCAAGCATCTCGGGGAATCGCTGCTCGCCAGCAGATCTGTAGCTTCAGGACACACCAACTTCCTGTTGCCTTGACTTGCTTTTAAAGCAACGTCAGAACCACACATTTATATGGAGTGCATGATCTTACTGATGCAGCAAAAAACAAAAAGTCCTGTGGTGCTTGTAATAGTTTTATCTGCTTAGAGAATCTTACCAGCTATGGCTTGGACCCCCACGCGCAGGAAACCCTGCACCTCACCCTTCTCTGTTACTATGGCAACCCGGTGGACAAGTGGCACAGGGTACAGCAGGTTGCTCAGGTACACAAAAGCTCTGAGAGCAAAAGGAGAAGAAAGTGATGAGAATCTCAGAGTCGTGCAGCAGCACTCTGATCCAGACATCAACACCATAAGAAGTGTGTAACTGCAATGCTATCTGTCGTTTTTTTAACGCAGCCTACAAAAAGCAGTGTGCACAAGAACCAGATCTGTGATCCAGTTGTTTAAACATCCAACATGCCCACATTTGTTTAGTACATATTAATGAAAACAATAGCATATGGTAAAATGCAACAATGATATGAAGCACGCAAATAATAATAAATAAATAAAAAGATAAGGTTAAAAGATACTCTTCTCTATAAGCAGCAGCAGATTCAACTTGTTTATTTCCTCTGCATGATGGGGGTATGACAGAACAACAGGATGCAGCCGCACGGGCTGTAAAAGTAAAATAAAATAAAAGGGTGTTTACCGTGTTGTTAGGACAGTGTTAGTCACAGTTGCTGACATTTTGTTTTGTTGAATTGTTTATAAAGCACCTTCTGAGATGTTCCTTCTTTCTACCCTGCAAAATCTTTCTTCATCTCTGGCCTGAAAAACTTCAGGCCAAGATCAACCAGTGAAATCTCTGAAGTCGCATCATGACGCAGGTGTCAGCTACTGTGGGTTCTGTCTGGCTGTAAGCACTGACCTGTCGGTTAATTGTGAGCCTATAACACGGTTATTACAAATCTGTTGTGTTTACAGCGCTGATACTGCATGTTATGTGTTCTGGATTTTGAAATATTAGTTTAATCCTTCAAGTTCTAAGATACCTATCCTAGAAAGTTTATAACAAATGCAAAGTAAATTGAGATCCATTTTAGGATCATCTGACCATCTTTTCAAAAGAAATTAGAATTAGTTTTTGCAGAAAAGGTTGAAAATAGTGCAGATTTGATAACTCAGTAACATCACACTCATCTGAATATTATTTATTTCTGTGCATGTGACCAATTAGTTAAAAAATAAAAAAAATATATAGCTTCACATCTTCCTCAAACCTAGTCCAATTTCATCAGGATTATTTTGAAACTACTACATCAAGAGTCTTTCCAAATAGTTCAGATCAACAAATACTTGAAAGATTAGGCACAGCTGCTGACTGCATGAAGATTGGACTGCAGTATGTGGGAATATATCTGAGAAATATCTTTTAATTGTTTTTAAAGCAAAAAGATTTACTGAAATGGTCAGTAAAATATAATTAACTTTATTAGTATCATATTGACCAGAGGAATACCAAGGTGTTTTGATCACCGTTGTCAATAATCCCACCCATTAAGAACACCATGTCATGATGATTTGCAAACCAACTACCAGTATATGTCACATGTGTGCCAATGGATTCAAAGTAAAAAATAAATAAAAAACAGCTAATGGATGGCCTGCCACTGAAAGTTTCATAGGTTATCTGGATATTATTTAATCTGAATGAGGATTTCAAACAAATCCAGGTAGGTACACTGAACAAACATAAATCCAACTCTTGTGTTTTTGCTCCCATTTTTCATGAGCTGAACTTAAAGACCTAAGACTTTTTCTATGTACACTGAAGGTCTTTTTCTCTTAAATATTGTTCACAAATGTTGAGTACGTCTGTGTTAATGAACACTTCTCTTTTGCCAAGATAATCCATCCACCTCACAGGTGTAGCAGAACAAGACGCTGATTAGACATCCTGATTGTTGCACAGGTGTACCTTAAAGCTTCAGTATGTAGCTTTTTTTATGAACATATTTCTTCACTCTGTCACTACCTCCTGACAGACTGATGTTAGCCAGGTAATCTCTGAAAAAAAATAAAAAAAATATTGTCCCCTTGCTTCTCCAGGTGGTAAATAAGCATTTCTAAAAAGAAAAGGTGACCCGCCATTTTCCAGCCAATAAAAACAGAGTTTGTAACCAGCCAATAAAAACAGAGCTTGAATTTGAATCAGCCAATAAAAACAGAGCTTGAATTTGAAATTCAACAGACCACAAGGGGGCAGAGCCACATATGGCTCTGAGGGGGAGGGATCAGAATGCTTTGCCTGTTGAAAATATTTCTAAGTGCTGCAGTTCTACAGAAACTGCATACTGAACCTTTAAGGCCGAGATACAGTGAAGCAGACTCCGTATACGCGCGTATACGGAGCGGCTGCTTTACTTCAGCTCACGTTCTCCTTGTTGTAATATGAGCTGCTGCACACGAAGGGGACTCAACTGAGCTCGCTGATTGGTCACTTGCTGACACGCCTACTGAATTGATTGACAGCGCTCAGTCAGCTGAATGTGAAACCTAGTTGAAAGTGAAACCTTTAACATGAGCAGCTCGCTGGACTTCTGCGGTGTTCTGATGCGGTGTTTCTACTATATATGTTATAAAAAGTTCTCTCAGAAATAAAAATAATAACAGGGAGCGCTTTTCCTGCAGCACACAGCCCACCAGGGAATATTAAAACATCGCCGCACCCAGGTAGGACCTGAATTCATTCATTTCAATCATCGAGTGAACGGAGGAAGAAGCGGTTACTTGACTTTAGGCAAAAAAACAAAAGAAAAGGCCCGATCAGCGATAAAGAAGGGGAATTTATTTCATTTGTGTAACATACAAAACAGTCCGGCGCCGGGAAGTTTATGGTCAGACACCGCGTATCGCGCACGCGGATCGCGTATGCGTAGTAAAAAAATACTTTTGCGCGTACATGCCCTGAGGGGCTACGCGGGGCTACGCTTTTGCCTTGGCGTACGTACGCTGCGTATAGGCGTACCGTGAGGACGCGCGAGTGTATCTCGGCCTTTAGGCTGACCACAATAAAAGGCTACTCTAAAATGTGCGGTTTTATCAAACAGCACAATGCCTCAGATGTCACAAGTTTGAGGGAGCATGCAGTTGGCATGCTGACTGCAGGAGTGTCCACCAGAGCTGTTGTCCATGAATTGAATGTTCATTTCTCCACCATAAGCCATGTCCAAAGGTGTTTCAGAGAATTTGGCCATGCATCCAACCGGCCTCACAACTGCAGACCACATGTAACCACACCAGCTCAGGACCTTCACCTCCAACATCATCTGAGACCATTCACCCGGACAGCTGCTGCAACATTCAGTTGGCATAACCCAAGAATTTCTGCACAAACTGTCAGAAAACGTCTCAGGGAAACTCATCTTCATACTTGTCGTCCTCATCAGGGTCTCCACCTGACTGTAGTTCGCCATTGTAACTGACTTCATCCATCCATCATTTTTACCTGCTTCTTCCTTTCCGGGTCATGGGGGTCACTGGTGACCATATTCAGCACTTACTGTGCGAGAGGCAGGGGACACCGTGGACGGGTCTCTAGTCCATCACAGGGCCACATAGAGACAAATGAGACAAACAACCATTCACTCTCTCACTCACACCTAGGGACAATTTAGAGTTACCAATCAGTCTAACATGCATGTTTTTGGTCTGTGGGAGGAAACCAGAGTCCCTGGAGAAAGCCCACGCATGCAGAGAGAACATGCAAACTTCAACCAGAAAGGTGCCCGGCCAGGATTTGATCTGGCGATCTTCATGCTGACAGCCAACAGCTCTACCAACTGAACCACCGTGCCGCCTATTATAAGCAACTTGAGTGAACAAATGTTCATATTTCATGGAGTATGGCACGTTGGAGAGGTGTTCTCTTCACAGATGAATCCTGGTTTTATGGCATCATGTGGGTGAGCAGTTTGCTGTTGTCAACATTGTGAATCGAGCAGTTCATGGTGGCGGTGGGGTTATGGTATGGGCAGGCTTATGTTATGGACAATGAACACAGGGTCTATTGTGATTACATGTGGTCTGCGGTTGTGAAGCCTGTTGAATGTACCGTACCGCCAAATTCTCTGAACATGGGCATTCCTGCAGTCAGCATGCCGAATTTTCACTCACTCAAAACTTGTGACATCTGTGGTATTGTGCTGTGATAAAACTGCACATTTTACCATACCATACCACTTTATTTATAAATCACTTTAAACAGTGACAGTGCACACCAAAGCGCTGTACAGGGACAGACAGGCCAAGCACACAGCAACAAATTGCATAACGGGAAACCGAATATAGAAACAAAAAACAATAGTGGATAACAACAGCAACATGACCAACACCGTGTGATGCACACAGGCTCAGCACAGATCATGCAGTGCCAAAAGCCAGGGAATAATAGTGTGTTTCAAGCGAGATTTAAAAACTGTGAGGGAGGGGGGCCTGTCTGACAAGCAGAGGTAACTCGTTCCACAGTCTTGGGCCTGTGACAGAGAAGGCCCTGTCACCTCTGCACTTGAGACGGGTTCCTGGAACTGTGAGGAGCAACTGGTCTGCTGACCTGAGAGAATGTGGTGGGACATACGGCTGCAGCAGATCAGTAAGATAGGAGGGGCATAGCTGTTTAGTGATTTATAGACATACAAGAGCATTTTGAATTGGATTCTAAGGTAAACCCGAAGCCAGTGCAAGGAGGCCAAAACAGGTCTAATGTGCTCTCTTTTACTTGTGCTGGTTAAAAATTGGGCTGCCGCATTCTGGACCAGTTGAAGTCTAGTAATGGAGGTCTAATTAATACCAAAAAGGAGTGAGTTGCAATAGTCGCGCCTGGACATGATGAATGCATGAATTACTGTCTCCAGGTTATTTTTGGACAATATGGGCTTCAGCTTAGACAGCCACCTCAGCTGGAAAAAGCAGGATTTAACAAATCATATTTACATGACTGTTGAGTTTCAGAGAAGGGTCAAGTATCACTCTCAGATTGGTGACTCTTTGTTTCACTAATGGCGCGAGAACGGACAGGTCGATACAGTGGTTGGTGATTGCGTTATTGGGAGGAAACAGCATAACTGCAGACTTCTTCTCATTGAAACTCAAGAAATGTAAAGCCATCCCGTCTCTGATGTCAGCCTGGCAGCCCAGTAATGGTTGAATAGAGCGAGTACCGTTATGTCTGATTTGAATGTCGTCGGCGTAGAAATGAGAAGATATGTTGTGTTTCCGGAAAATAGCACCTAGTGGCAGCAGGTATAGAAAATAAAAGGGGACCGAGGATGGACCCATGCGGTACCCCCCATTTAAGCGCTGCCGAGGCAGAACTACAACCTTTGATGGAGACACAAAAGGATCTGTCAGCGAGGTAAGATCTAAACCATTCGAGGGCTGACCCCGTGATGCCCACCCACTGCTCTAACCTCGCAATGAGGATCTCATGGTCGATCATATCAAAAGCAGATGTAAGGTCCAGTAGAGAAGGAGCTCAGAAGGTCCAGTAAGGAGCACAGAATCACCAGCGTCTGTGAGTAGGAAGATGTTAAAAACCTTAAGTAGAGCCGTTTCAGTGCTGTGGAGAGGTTTAAAGCCAGTCTGGAATAGCTCCAAGATGGCATGATCCTTTGGAAAGCATTTCAGCAAGGACTCCACTATTTTTTCCAGTACAGTAGTTTAGCGACAAATGGGAGTCTGGAGACAGGTTGGAAGTTGGACATGACTGAGGGGTCAAGGCTAGGTTTTTTCAAGAGAGGTTGGACAGCAGCATGTTTAAAAGATTTTGGCCCCACACCTGAGGCTAAGCTGCTATTCACAATGGCAAGAACAGGAGGGCCCAGAACAGGAAGAATCTCCTTTAGGAGTCAAGGGGGGGCAACATCAAAGGGGGAACCAGATGGCTTCATGCTGCACATGACCTGCTCCAGAGAAGACAAAGAAATGGGCTCAAAGTGGTCAAAAACAGCTACACAATAACCGTGTTTCCATCTATTTTCATTTCGAATTTTGAGCTAATTTTTGAAATCTCGCAAATATGTAAATACAAATTAATGCGAAGCAGAAGTGTTTCCATCAACTGGCTTGAATCGCATCTACCGGGCCACGCACAGCGTCATTACGTCAGACGTCAGCGTCATTACGTCAGACGTCAGCGTTACGCATGTCTACAGTAAACAGGAAGTAGCGGTTGAAAACAGAACCCGGCCACACATCTCGTCAAAATGGAGAGAATATTTCAGGTATGTGTTGCTATCGGGCAAGTTGTATTTATTCTGTCATGCCAACTAGTTTTAGCGATGTTACATGTTGTCCGGAGCGGAAACAGCTGATCAGTCACATGACGTAAATGTTCGCTACGGCAGAACTGAGTCGGCAAATCTGTTTCCATCTGTCGTTTTGCGCATCAGCTCTGTTTCGAAACCCCCAAAAACCACCTCAAGCGAGCATATCAACTTTGGGGCGAATTAGGGGAAGTTAAATCGCATTTTGCCGTTTCCATTCAGCTTTTCTGAAGCGATGCTTCAAAATGCGCATCTAGAAACCTTGATGGAAACACGGCTAATGAGAAGGGGTGGATGGATCATGAGCAGGTGGAGAAATGAGTGTCCGGGTGTTTGCAACGGTTTCTAAAAATAAACGGAGGAAGTTTTCACACAGCTCAGTTGAGGCTTCTAGAGGTGAAGGTTCACTGAAGTGTAGAAATGAGTTCAGTGTGGAAAAAAAGAGCTTGGGGGTTGTGGGAGTTTACGCAATTATATCAGAAAAATACTTCGATTTAGCAGCTTTAACTGCCTTCTGATAAGGACGCCGACTCTCCTTTAAGATTTGAAAAGAAACATGCAGCCGGTCTTTCCTCCACCTGCGCTCTGCTCTCCCGACATTGCTGTCTTATGGCTTGAGTGATGTCATTAAGCCACGGTTATAATATAAGTTTTGTTTTTTAGAATGGCCTTTTATTGTGGTCAGCCTAAGGTACACCTGTTCAATAATCAGCATCTTGAAATGCCACACCTGTGAGGTGGATAGATTATCTTGGAAAAGGAGAAGTGCTCACTAACACAGATTTACACAAATTTGTGAACAATATTTGAGAGAAAAAGGCCAACTGTGTACATAGAAAAAGTCAGACCTTTGAGTTCGGCTCATGAAAAATATGAGCAAAAACAAAAATATTACATTTGGATTTTTGTTCAGTATATGAACATGTGACTGTCAGCTGCTAGTGAGAGCCACAATACATTTTAAGAGCAATGTTAAAAACAAAAAGTGTTACAAAAACAACATTTTAACAAAATTTGAGAAAATGACAGAAATCAAAAGGCAGACACCAAACTTTGAAATCATAAAAAATAGCAAAAGACAAACACTTGGCTTGTACATAATAAATAAACACACAGATGGAGTTAATACAGTCAGCACATCGGTGAAGGAGGATGAGACATCTCACTAAAGGAGGCGGGCAGAAAAAGATGGTGGCTTTTCAGTTCTCAGGAAATGAGTCCAAATTACAAGTAGCTTATAAAACACAGAGTACAGAGCAATGACTAATCATTTCAGACGTGAAAAAGAGCCCAATTTATTTCCGACTGCTCTGAATCCTTGATCTGACGTTACACAGAAGAAGCTTAAGGATTATTATTAAATTATATGCATTTAGTATCTACTCGGATTTCTAAGCCTCTGAGTTGTTGGATGTTAAACTAAATAATCCTTTTTTTGTTTGTTTGCTTCAACATCGATTCGATCATCTTCCATGTTGTTTAAATAAAGCCAACACCAACTCTCCTGCCCCAGCCTCTGTGTGCAGAGGGACAAAAAATAAACCCCTGCCGGTCACCAACCTTCCCACCAGGATGAACCAGGGGGAGCGGTCGTAGAAGGGGTCCTGGCCATCGCTGAAGATGTCCGAGCCCTCCTCTGTGCCTGCGTCTGAGCTGGTGTCGTCCACAAACGCCTCATCGTCTAGAATGTCGGACATCTCGCTCTGTCGCTCATCCGCAAGCTCGGTGATCTCAGAGTCGGTGGTGGAGAAAGTGGGAGAGGGTGTGCGGTCGACCATGTGCTCATTGACACAGCCTTGGAAGATGGGGGAGCTGAGGGGGTTGGCAGTTTGGGGAACAGTGGCGAGAACCAAGGAAAGGTAACAGTGGAGTCATAAGAATGAAATGAACCACAGCATCTTTGTGAGGCATCAGCATTTTGGACTGTTGGAATGTTTGGAAGTTTCAGGGCACAGAAAATGATTAATCCACCAAACTGAGTGGAAACTAAACAGAAAAATAAAATCGTATGGGTTCACGTTTGTGTGAAACTAATCAAAAAGCTTACGAAGAAGCCGGATTCATTTCACCAAGAGCAGGTATTAAGGTGTCACAGCAGCTTTTTTTAAACCCTGAACGTTTTAAACCTAAATGAAATACCACTTTAATGGATTAACCTATAAATCTGCTCATATAGTCTGTGTGAAAGAGGATAAAATACAAAATGCAGCACATTTCCACATTATTCAAACTCAGCAGGATGCTAACAAGCTTATGTGAGAATTACAGGGAATATCAAAATGAGAATGACAACCAAATAAAAAGACAATGTAATGCAAAACAAAACATACCAAATAAAAGCAGGTAAAACATGGCGGCAAGAAGACAACTCAAAATGAGATGGGGAAAAAAAAAAACAATAAAATCACAAATGTAGTAAAATACAGTGAAAGATTTACATGAGGGAGAAAACATCAGCAGACATCAATGATACAATATGATGACAGAAACATGAAAATCACTGATTTATGAGCCTCAAATAGAAAGTGATGTCAATGGAAAATGGAATAATAATTAATAAATAAAAACCAATTAATTTTAAATCCAAAACTTGCTTCAACAGTTTAATTTGCCCCAAAAAAATAAAAATAAAATCTGATCCAGTTTAAACTACCAACACAGCCTCAACAAAAATCCTTCAGGTTGTTTGAGATGTGCGATACTGCGCGTGTTTTGTGTTACACACCTCCCGACAAGCTTAAACCAGTGGAAACGGTCGTAGAAGGGATCATTTCCTGTCAAAGCTCCCTCTCCATCATCCTGGTGAGTGGAGGCCATTTCTCCAGCACGGTCGTACATCTCTCTCATCTGTTCCAGCCTCTGCCTGCAAATGACGACAGAGTGCACTCAGTATTAATGGGAGCAGAACGAGAACATGGAGCTCATTTAACCGCTGGGGTGAAAACGTGGAGAAATGACAGCACGCAGAAAGAAAAAACGGCAGAATGATGTTTTTTTAATGCTTGATAACACACAAAAACTTGGGATATGTTACCCATTTTCAAATACAGTATATCTGAAAGCAATCTTTAAAGCTAAATTATACATAACTAAAACCCACTGCTAGGTTGAGTATGTATAGAACAAGCATTACTTGAGTTTTTCAAGGGACCAGTAGTGCGTGGCTCCATTCTTCAAGTCTTGAACCTCAACGGCCACCACGGTGCGAGGGAAAGGTCTGGGGTCACGCTCTTTCTCTGGATCAGGGGGCAGAAGCTCAGGAGGCAGCGGAGAGTACAGCGTGTCTGTCAGCAAGACAAACTGGAACTGGACCTGAGAGACAGGACAGGTGATCAATCATGTAGAATCTAGACATGGAGAGTATAAATCATAATGGTTTCAAGATGGGGAAGGTAAAATACAACACATCAGCTTTTGATTTGTGACCATTTCAAACAGTACTGGTATGTTTGACAGTTGGATCAATGCTGTAATCTAGATGATGTAAAAACAAATGGCTTATGCACAGTCCTGTTTACTAAAAAGATAAGTTTTGTGGACCAGCCTTGGTCCTTCAGCACATTTGATTAACCTGTCTAAATAAAGGTTGAATGAAAATAAATAAATAAATTTGACCGACCCTCCCCTCCCTGTTTTTGTTCAGTGCCCTGAGATAACTTATGTTGTGACTTGGTGTTATATAAATAAACTGAACTGAACTGAATTATATTATATTATCTTCTTCTACACTGTGGTGTGCTGGAGCAATAGGTGAAGAAAGTTGATGCCAACAGACTCAATAAGCTCATCAGGAGAGCTGGCTCAGTTCTGGGAGTGGACCTGCAGTCTCTGACAGAGGTGTCTGAGCAGAGGATGCTGAGGAAACTGTTCCAGATCCTGAACAACACATCACACCCCCTGCATGACACCCTGGACTCTTACAGCAGCACCTTCAGTCGTAGACTGAGACCACCAAGGTGCTCCACAGAACAACACAGGAAGTCCTTCCTCCCTGTGGCTATCAAACTTTTCAACTCCTCCCTCTTTCTGCACATAGGATAATAAAATGAATCCTGCACTACAATAAACACTTTCATGTTTCTTTATGCATCCGACTTGTTTTAGAACTTAATTACTGGTATTTTTATATTCTCTGTTTTTTTTTAAATATATATTCTCTGTTATTTTTATATCTTGTGTGATTCCTTGTGTATGTTCCTTTGTACTGAAACTCTGGCACAACCATTTCCTGCAGGATCAATAAAGTTCTATCTGATCTTATCTTAATGAGACAATCAACTTAAGTTCATAAAAACTTAAAACTAACTATAAAGAAGATGAAGCTTTTTAACTCAAATAGTCAGAGTCCAACAAAATCATCATATTCAAGAAAAGAAGGAGCTTAAAGAGCTTCGCTGTGCCTGCAAAAAGGCTTTGATCCAAAAACATCAGCAGGTGCTTTCAGGTTCCCTCATGACACTCTCTCTCCCCACGTGAAGTTCTTTGTGCATCTGTTTAGATGTTTTGTCAACAGAATATGCAACACTTCATCCTGTAATATGATAAAACAGCCTTGAATCAGATCAAGAGCAAAAAACTAAAGAGAATGGAGAGGAGTGATAATTGAACCACAATCACATGGAATCCCTTTTTAAAGATAAGGAAAAGCTAACTCAGTTAGAAGCTCAAATGCACTCCTAATAGTGTATTTTGTTCACCTCTGCTACCGGTACTTGTAAATAAATACATGCATATGGTAATACATGCATATGGTATGCTCTTTACCATGAAAAATAGAAAACCTGACTCATGAAAATTTAAAAATGATTAAAAAAAACTTTAGATCCGATTCTCTTACTTTCTTCTTTAGCTCCACGCTAATAGCATTGGCCTCCTTCAGGTAGACGGCGTTCCCCCACAGCTGGTCTCGCAGGGAGGTGAACTGATGGTACCTCCACTTCCTGAAGGCCCACTGAGCCAGCTCAAACTCATGCTGGGTCCACGGCACTGTGGAGACACAAAGATAGAGGTGACATAAATATAATAGTCACAACACAAGTGTGAATGCTAAATATTTGCAATAACACTGAAAGGACATTTTTGAGAGCTTTCAAGTGTTTTCCTGCACAGATCTATTCAATGTAATACCCTGATGCATGCTCAATAATCCAGGTAGAAAAATCCAAAAAAGCTAAGTCTGGTCCTCTGGACATTCAAAAAACAAAACAAAGCAAAAAAAAAAAAAATGTAATTCAATGTAATGTTGGAAATACAGCAACATTATATATCTTGTGGAATATCACTTTTATTTTTCCTGCAAAAGCTGACTGCATTTTGGTGTCTAGCTTCAGTCATCTTCAAAAGCAGGATTTATTTTTTTTTAAATGTTGGAAATGCAGAGGAATAAGCTGTTTCAGGGCTGGACTTCTTAAAAAAACAAAACTGAACTTTTTTTCTTTCTGCTTCTATAGACAAAATTCAAAGCAGCCAACGGCACTTTGACTTGAGGAGCTACCCAGAAGACCAAGTGGACACAACACTTATGATTAAGTTCAAATAATAACCTAATAAAATTTATTTAATGTGAAACAATGGTTTGAAATGTTAACAACTAGAGGTTTATGGGCTCATACATTAAACCCATAAGATTTTTTTTTAAGTTAGACCGTTAGATTATTACGGAAGCGTATTGCAGTCATCCATGAAAAAAAAATTGGAGCTTCTGTAGTAATCACGTGATACGTATGCAGTAAAAACGTGATACTATGTAGTAATAACGTGATACGTATGTAGTAAAAACGTGATGCTATGTAGAAATAACGTGATACGTATGTAGTAAAAACGTGATACTATGTGGTAAAAACGTGATACTATGTAGTAAAAATGTGATACTATGAAGTAAAAACGTGATACTATATAGTAAAAACGTGATACGTGATACTATGCAGTAAAAACGTGATACGTATTTAGTAGCGTGATAAGTATAGATGTAGCATTCGCGTAGCCAGTATTTTAGGAGGGGCGGTTCCTTTAAATATATAGTAGACCTGCAAAAAGCCACATGCCTCAGTAGCACAATGGAAAGCGCATCTGCTTTCCGCTCCAACGACCCAGGTTCGATCCTGACCTGGTTGAACTTATTTTACTTTCTTTTTTTTTCTTTTTTTTGTGCGGGAGTTGTGGTCCCGCCTACAACTCCCGCACAACACAAGTTCTGTGTTAAGAGAGGTGGAAAGAGAAGGTATGGAGACGCCGCTAATGTCGAACCGGTTAACACCATACACTTAATATGCCTGTGGTTAACACAAACTCCTTTTTTATTTTATTTATCCAATAAAATACAAAAAAAGTAAAATAAGTTCAACCAGGTCAGGATCGAACCTGGGTCGTTGGAGCGTAAAGCAGATGCGCTTTCCATTGTGCTACTGAGGCATGTGGCTTTTTGCAGGTCTACTATATATTTAAAGGAACCACCCCTCCTAAAATACTGGCTACGCGAATGCTACATCTATACTTATCACGCTATTACTAAATACATATCACGTTTTTACTACATAGTATCACGTTTTTACTACATAGTATCACGTTTTTACTACATAGTATCACGTTTTTACTACATACGCATCACGTTATTTCTACATAGTATCACGTTTTTACTACATAGCATCACATTTTTACTACATAGTATCACGTTTTTACTACATATCACGTTATTACTACATAAGCTCCAAAAAAAAAATTTCATGGTTGACTGCAATACGCTTCCGTAGATTATTAATGTTTTATTTAAAATGTTCATGAACAAGCCTGACATTAAGCTTTAATGGATGATTAGTAGGACACTAATAATAAGTTTTATTTTAAAAAGGAGATGATATGCAAAATAAATAAAAATGTATACCCACATCCCAGTAATTTAGGCTCTAGAGAGAAAAAAATTTGAAAAACAAAAACATACATTTTATACAAATAACATTTGTGGCTTGCATAAAATGTGTACTGCAGAGAGATTGCTTCAGGACTAAAATCCCAATCATACACACCTTCCTCCTCCTCTTCCTCCTCCAGCTCCTCCTCATCAGGTGTCTCTGCTACCAGAGAGCGAGTCTCCACCCGTTTCTGAAGCTCCTGCAGTTTGCTCTCGTAAACCTGAACACCAACACACAGGAGAACACGGACAGCTGTCCATCAGCTGCAATGACAGGCGAGCTCGGAGAGCCATCAGAACCACATTTTAACCTGAATACACAGCACAGCTGGTGTCTGGATTACCAATCTTTACTTTAACTCGTCATCGCTGCTGGAATGAAACATTGATCAGCTGTTCACATGAAACATGAAGACGAATGTGGAAATGATGTAAAATAATATGATGTGGGTTTGATTATGCATAATGAAAAAAGAGGAATAAATAAGAGTTTCTAACAGCTTTATGTTCAATTCTGCTGTTACTTTCATGTAAGTGCCGTCAAATTATTTCATGTACTGTTAAACAAATATTAACATGCCAGAAAATGCATGGCTTGAATAATAATCTTAATGTGAAACTAATGAGCACAAAATCAAAGAGCTGAAACACAAACTGGCTTTTTTTTTTAAACAAAAAGTTAAAAACATAGCTGAGTGGCTGGTGCAATGAAAGAACTGTGGCTGCAGTGGAAGAAAAAGGGTACTGATCGAAGCTGAGTCGACTGTAATCCAATGAGGGGCGCCATCAGCATCAGAGAAGGACGCACTGTGGTCCCAATGACCTCATGCTGTTTGTTCACAGTCTTCAGGGAAAACAATGCAGCCTTTTCATTTGTGGCTGACCTTCTCCCAGCAGCAGTCCTACCAACAACCCCAAGCTCAGATTATCTGGAAAAACACTTCAAATGTACAAACCGGATTCCAAAAAAGTTGGACCACTAAAATTGTGAATAAAAACTGAATGCAATGATGTGGAGATGGCAAATGTCAATATTTTATTCGTAATAAAACATAGATGACGGATCAAAAGTTTAATCTGAGTAAATGTAACATTTTAAAAGGAAAAATAAGTTGATTCAAAATTTCACAGTGTCAACAAATACCAAAAAAGTTGGGACAAGTAGCAATAAGTGGCTGGGGAAAGGAAATTGAGCATATAAAACAAACAGCTGGAAGACCAATTAACACTAATTAGGTCAATTGACAACATAATTGGGTACAAAAAGAGTTTCTCAGAGTGTCAGTGTCTCTCAGAAGCCAAGATGGCAAAAGGATCACCAATACCACCATTGTTGCGCAGAAAGATAGTGCAGCAATACCAGAATGGTGTTACCCAGCGTAAAATAGCAAAGACTTTTAAGTTATCATCATCAACCGTGCATAACATCATCAAAAGATTCAGAGAATCTGGAACAATCGCTGTGCGTAAGGGTCAAGGCCGTAAAACTCTACTGGATGCTCGTGATCTCCGGGCCCTTAAACGTCACTGCACCTCAAACAGAATGCCACTGTCAAGGAAATAACTGAATGGGCTCAGGAATACTTCCAGAAAGCATCGTCAGTGAACACAATCCACCGTGCCATCCGCCGTTGCCAGCTGAAACTCTACAATGCAAAGAGGAAGTCTGCAGTCCAGATCTTTCACCTATAGAGAACATTTGGCGCATCATAAAGAGGAAGGTGCGACAAAGAAGGCCCAAGATGATTGAACAGTTAGAGGCCTGTATTAGACATGAATGGGAGAACATTCCTATTTCTAAACTTGAGAAACTCAGACGTCTGTTGAGTGTTGTAAGAAGAAGGGGGGATGCCACACAGTGGTAAAAATGGACTTGTCCCAACTTTTGTGGGATTTGCTGACGCCTTGAAATTTTGAAACAACATATTTTTCCCTTAAAATTATACATTCTCTCAGTTTAAACTTTTTATCTGTGATTTGTGTTCTATTCTATAAAATATTAGATGTTGGCACCTCCACATCATTGCATTCAGTTTTTATTCACAATTTGTTTAGTGTCCCAACTTTTTTGGAATCCGGTTTGTAAAACTGATATAACAAATAATCATAATGAGCTTATAATAGAAAAAGTGATGTCATTTTACATATTAATGAATAGTATTTGAAAATATTTTTCCTGTTTATACATAAAATGCTTGTAATTGTGAGGTATGTGCTTATAAATGCAACTTTAAACCCTATTTCAGGATACAAAATGTATGTGCAATGTGTTAACACACATGTGTCAAACTCAAGGCCCGCGGGCCAGATGAGGCCCTCCACATCTTTTTATGTGGCCCTTGAGAGCTTAAAAGGTCTGATTGTCACATAATCAATAAGTCAAAAGGGTTTTATATTATAACAGTGTAAGAAGTAGACATATATTTCTACATCTGTGCAAATATATATATGTAATATTTGTAAGTTGAATAAGTAAAAAAAAAAAAAGTTATTTACCAATAAGGAGTAGTTGCGTTTAATTTACATTACAGGTACCGGTAGTCCCCGATTTACGAGCGAGATCCGTTACAACGAGGCGCTCGTAAACCGGAAATCTCGTAATTTGGAACGGTTGCCATGTCTCTCGTAAGTCCGAAATTTCGCTCGTAAATTGGAACGGTTTCGCTAGCGCGACTAAAAACACTCTATTTTCATCCAAAAACTGCTTATGAGTGCATAAAAATGATCGGAAACGTGTGTCCATATGCTTAGCTAACTAACTGTGGTGAAAAAACACATGAAAACTCAGTATTTTTTGCGTTTTTTCCAAAAATTCGCCAGCTCGTAAGTCTGGAACCTCGTAGATCAGAGCGCTCGTAATTCGGGGACTACCTGTACTGTACATTTAGTTAAATTTAACTACATTTATACTGTCTTACAGCTACACCTGGCCCTTTGAGGGCAACCACTAAGCTGATGTGGCCCTCTGTGGAAATTAGTTTGACACCCCTGTGGATGGTTGGACTAATAAAAATAAAAATATAACTTTTTGATGCAATGATCTTATCAGATAAATAATGTTATTAACTTACTTTTTATGTACATGATACATGAATGTTTCTGTTCGGTGCCCTGAGATGACTTCTGTTGTGACTTGGCACTATATAAATAAACTGAACTGAATTGACAGAATAATAAATTCAATATATTTAACTTTGGGGTTTACAACATCTCAAATCCTGATTCAAGAGTATTTAATACACATCATCCGATTCTGTTCCCGTATAACAAATAAGACAGCACAAATTAAGTACAAAAGAACTGCACATGAAGCAGGTCATTTTATTTCAGTCATGTTTTTGAAAATAAACCTCCAGCAATACTTGGATGTTCTATATCTTTTTTTTTTTGTCCTTTAAATGTGTAAAATAAACTCTTTCAAACATGTTTGGACAAAATGGTTGTTAAAGAAGCAGCACAACTTTGTACATACAAAATCAAAATTAAACACATTGTTGGTTCAAAAAGCAGACAAACACTTGGACAATGATTTGAAACATGACAGGTACAGTATGTGGATTTGTCTGAAGAACACTTCACTGTGCAAGAGCTCATTTGATACTGTATACTTTCCAGCTTACCTGGTTGCAAAAGCCACATCACGTTTGTTATGGAGCGGTTATTAATGCTGAGGAAATGTAAGCTGTTGCATGCAAAGATAGTCAAAGTGGCATAGTAAGGCAGTATATATANATCTCTAAACAATAAATTTTTTTGTCCTGCCCTGTGGTTCGACACATCTGTAAACACACCGTTCTCAACTATGAAGCTAAAATGCAACACAGGAAACGGTATAGATACCGGTAATAGCTGAAAGCTTTAGTTTCCCACACACAATGTCCCGTGGTAAATGATGTATGCTGTTTTTTTTTAAAGTGTGCTAAGAGAGACTTGACATGAACTCTGCTGTTAGAGTACAAGCCTCAGTCGAGGGAGGGTAAATGCTTTCATTTGAGTAAATAACGTCTTCCTTTTAATGCCCTCCGTGAAAGGAGGGCTGTGTGACGTCTAAGCCAGGAGAAAACGGAAGAGATAAACCGTATAGGACAGAACAGTAGACGTGTATGGTTTTCATTTATGCCTATTCAAAAGAGTTGGCGACCCAGAGCATTAACAGTTCTCTGTTTTCTCTCCGCTTTTCTTTTCTTCACAGTTCCGGAGATTTCTTTGTGACTCACCTCTAGAGGTATGTATTCCCGTAGACTTGTTGACAGTTGAGTTGAACCCCCTAAACTGTCTTCGTTCAGCGTTATGTGTTCACTTCAACAGTTTACCCCAAACAGGAGGCCTTTATAAAAGAGACACTGTCGTAGAGATTGTGGTAATTATTTGAAGGGTGTTCTTTTGACACCCTCAAAATGAAAGGACTGCACACCGGCTCCTCCAGCCCGCACAAACTCAACTTTGTTTGATCTTTTGAGGAGCCTTCAGTTGGATTAGGTGCAGCCAAGGGATTCAAAAAGGGGTCTTTGTTTCATATTGAAGAGTTTTTAATTTAGCCTTAAGTGGAATACAGTGAAATGTGGCATCCAGATTGCTTTACCACTGTTGGACATACGGGCCTCAGAGCAGTCTTTCCATCAGCTTTAACATCGGACATCTTCTAAAGTGCTAGAAAAAAGGAAGTCAATTCATTTATTTACGAGATGCATGACGATACGCACACGAACCAGGTTTAAATGTAATCTTCATGTATTTTATGTTGTCGCTGAGTGAGGTTTTAATTTAGAAGTACAAAAAGATCAAATCATGCCCTGCACCTGTGATTGTCAGGTATGCTCCTCTTATGCGGAGGCATTTCCAGATTGCCACGTTTGTTGGCACAACTTCAGTAAACACAGAGGAACTCTGAAACTGTAGTTTAACCAGCAACAAAACAGGAAGTCGTTCACTTGAACTACTCGGCCACCAGCTGCTGTTCAGGTCGGGTGAAAAAGATCTTAAACCTTTAACTTCATCATTCCAAGGATTGTTTAGCTTAGACTTTGTCTCGTAACGCGAAAATCTCTTCCCTGAACAGACCAAACAAATATGATGTACAGATGTACCAAACGATTAACTCTTAATAACTGTTTAATTAAGGTCTTAGCTGATCCAGCCAAAACTTGAAAACCATGCGGCCCTTTTCTACATAACCAGTTTGATTGATGGTTGTGATGGTGTGGGGCTGAAAAATCCTTCTTGTTTTTGTTTGTTAAAGCTTGTTGCATTGGCACACGGCGTTCTAAACTTGTTTTTCAGCCATTTCTTGTACTGAAATTCAAGAATAAAAATGTTCTGTCCAAACAGGAAAACTTTTACTTCCACAATTAAATCCTTAATCAGTAGTTCCCAACTCTGGTACTTGAGGAACACCGTCCTGCATGTTTTAGTTGTTTATCTGCTCCAACACACCTGATTCAGTTGTTTAATTACTGTAATTCCTTAAGTTTGGCGGAAGCCCGTTAATCACCCTTTCATTCAAATCAAGTGTGTAAGAACAAGAAAAGAATAAGAACAAGAAAAAGAAGGATGAAGAACAACAACAACAACAACAACAAAGAAGGACAAAGAAGGACAACGAAGAAAAACGACGAAGAAGAACAATGAAGAACGACAAAGAAGCAGAATGAAGAACAAAGAACGAAGAAGACGAAGAAGAAAGACTAAGAAGAAAGACGAAGAAGAAAGACGAAGAAGAAAGACGAAGAAGAAAGACGAAGAAGCAGAACGACGACTAAAGAAGAAGAAAAAAGACGAAGAAGAAAGACAAAGAAGCAGAACGAAGAAGAAAGAAAGGAAGACAACGAAGAAGAAGAACAAAGATTTTGACTTTATTTACACAAAAAGTTAACAAAACAGTGTTAAAAAATATGATCAGGACAAGCTTAAAATAAAATATTTACATGAGGACCTTTTTGCATTGTAGTTGTCCCTGATCAGAAATGGTGCATAAAATCTTCTTAAATCCCCACAGTTTCACAAAATTCTCTAAGTGTCCAGTGTCTCTGTGGAAGCAAAACTCCACCAGTCTGGCCTTGACGTTGCACTTCCACAGAGCCACGGCATCAAGTTGAGGTCCAGCCTGCAGTCTATTCCTGCGAGACAAGTAAACAGCCATTTTTGCTTCAGCCACTAAAAAGTTTAAAGTTTGGGCTTTAAACTTGGTGTCTTTGCTGTAATGTACTCCATTAATAAAAACTGATTTGGTGAAAACTGTGTGAAAAAGGCTAAAGATCCTCGTCATTAGATTAAACAGAGCCGTCAGCCGTACACAATCTTTAAAAACATGAGAAACACTCTCAGACAAACCGCAAAAAGGATGCTTGTTTAAAACCTCAGGATTGATGACGGACAAAAAAGATTTTGTTGCAATGGTGTCATGAAGGGTCCTCCATTGAATATCGCTAATCCGTTTTTTTGTTGAAGGTTTGTAAAGAGTCCTCAACTGGAGCTTCTGACCTCGGAGCTTGTCGTCCCACACGCTGACAGCTCTGTTGTGCAGAGTTCTTTTCAAAGTCAAAGTCAACTTTATTGTCAAAACTGCAATATGTACAGGACATACACAGGATTGAAATTGCATTTCTCTCTGTCCCTCGGTGCAACAGTAACCATTTAAACACTAAAACACTAAAACATTTAATAAACATAAGCATAAAATGAAATAATAAAAGTGTAATACTGTCCTGAGTTTTTGCATAGTAGTTTTTGCATAGTAGTATAAAAGTATGAAAAGTTACACCAACACTAAAACACTAAACATTTAATAAACATAGGCATAAAATGAAATAATAAAAAGTGTAATACTGTCCTGAGTTTTTTGCATAGTAGTATAAAAGTGTAAAAAGTATATCTATAAAATAAAATGAAGGTTCTGGCATTGACATTTATAATATAGTGACAGAGCAGCATATGAAGTTTATGTACACAGTATATGTACAAGGTAGTTGATATTGGTATAGAGGTAAAGTGGCATATGCAGTAAGGCTAGTAAAAATAATATATATATCAGCGGTAGTGTAGATATAAAAAGTAGTGTAAATGTAAACAGTAGAAATAAATGTAAACAGTAGTAATGGATGTAAACAGTAGTAATAAATGTAAACGGTAAATGTAAACAGCAGTATGACTATAGGCAGTAATGTAATACAAACATTAGTGCAAATATAAGAAGTAGTGCAAACTGAATGAGCACATGACCATGAGTTGAGTGAATAACCCGTTTTGATGACACACAGTCCAGTGTTAAAATCTTTGTGTTGTGTGTTGGTGTGTGAAAGTTTTTTGTGTTAAGGCAGTACAAGTGGAAGGGGAGGCAGAGCAGGCAGAGAGTTAAGCATCCTGACTGCCTGATGAACAGAGCTTTTGTTCAGGATCTTAACATAAGTCTTATAAAGTACTTTAGGACCCATTCTGCCCAAGTCTATCTTTGGGTCTGTGTTGCGTAGCAGAGGACCACCGTCTTTCGCATAGTTAGGATCCAGGTTGATGTCCGGGAAAGGGTCCATTGTTTCAGGCAGGCGATTCCCCGTGGACCACAGCTGCAGGAGACACTTCTCTCCAGCTGTCAACCTCTCCTTCTCCAGATCCAGGAAGCGCTGCACCTGTCTGCCAGACCGGACTCCAGGCAACGAAACCACCTCTCTGACATTGGAGGAGTCTGGTCCAGCCATCTCCACCAACCGCCTCAGGGTCACCGTCCCAGATTCACAAGCCGTTTTCGCACTGCACAGCCCTCCCCGGCTCGGCCCAACCCGGCTTCTAACCCGGGTTCGTCATGTTCGCATTTGCCTTTTCGGGCCGGCGTCAGCCCGAGTTTTAAAACCCGACCGACGGAGGTTCTAATCGGGTCAAGCTCCCGGGCCCAGTTTGACGTCATGTACTGCTCATCATTTGATTTGTTGTTTGCAGCAGGGGCGGGACTGCTGCGTGTTGAGTCATCAACTCGTTCCAACAACAACCTCAGTGCGAGCTGAATTTCATTAAAATTTAACTACAGAAACAACTAAAAAATATTTGTTAGCTGAATATATAAATTAGTGTTTCTGAGTTTAATTTGTGTTAATAACTGATTACAAATCAGCTTATTTTAAAACGTAAATAACACGAAGCGCGCACCCATAGAGAGCATTTTCGCATTTCAGCGCGAGCTGAATTTCATTAAAATTTTACTACAGAAACAACTAAAAAATATTTGTTAGCTGACTATATATGTTAGTGTTTCTGAGTTTAATTTTTGTTAATAACTGATTACAAATCAGCTTATTTTACATAGGAGTAGCCAGGATTTTCTGAGGGGCGATCCGTTAAAAGGAAAAGTGGAACTACAAAGTGCAAGATACCCAGTGGTTCACTGGTAGAGCGTCGGGTTGCCGCTCCAAGCCTTTTCTCGACTCGGGTTCGAACCTCACTTGGTTGAAATTATTTTACGTTTGTTTTTTATTGGATAAAAAAAAGGAGTTTGTGTTAACCACAGGCATAACACAAACTCCTTTTTTTTAAAATCCAATAAAAGACAAACGTAAAATAATTTCAACCAAGTGAGGTTCGAACCCGAGTCGAGAAAAGGCTTGGAGCGGCAACCCGACGCTCTACCAGTGAACCACTGGGTATCTTGCACTTTGTAGTTCCACTTTTCCTTTTAACGGATCGCCCCTCAGAAAATCCTGGCTACTCCTATGTAAAATAAGCTGATTTGTAATCAGTTATTAACAAAAATTAAACTCAGAAACACTAACATATATAGTCGGCTAACAAATATTTTTTAGCGGTGTCTCCATCCCTTCTCTTTCCACTTCTCTTAACACACACCAAGCGCGCACACAAGAACTCCCCACCCACTTCAAGGCGGCTCTTCGCACAATGCGAAATGAGCGGGGGCGGGCCAGGCTGGGCTCAGGGCCAACCCGGACGAGCTGGGCCGGGGAGGGCTGTGCAGTGTGAAAACGGCTACAGAGTGCCTTTGACAGACCCGGCACTGTGCTATTACGTCCATTCTTGCTTCACAAACTAGTGGTTCCTCTAAGAGCTACTGCAGAGAATTATATGTTTTTGAACTGTTTGGTTTAAAAAAGGAAAACACTGAAGAAAGAAAGCAGCAGAAGAAGAAAGAAGGAGCAAGTGTTGTCATTATTGTACGTTTCTATAAGATGATGAAATTAGTTCTCTGTACAGTATTTAACCCATCACACATGAGATACGCCCAGGTGGAGCAGTGGGCAGCTATGTAAGCGCTCGGGGAACAGTTGGAGATTAGGTGTCTTGCTCAAAGATACTGACATGTGGGCTTGGCGGGATTTGAACCTGATACTTTCTGATCCCAGTTCTGCTGCTCCACTTCTACACCACCACATCCTTAGTGGTGCATTTCACATATTTAACTGTTTCCCAGCTTGCCCTCTAATTAAGTGTCGCCAGTGGACCAATAAAGTTTCTATACCAGAGTTGGCACAAGGACGCGCACGTTTCCACGATCGTTTATTTATTGATGCATCCAAAGTTTTGAGTGGAAAAGGGAGAATGCCACTTTTTTGTGCGTATTTTATACATGAGGCTCCTGGAGAGCAACATCCTTCAGAACTCCTCGGTGGCCCTGTTGGGTCAGAAGAAAACAGCAAAAGTTAGACCCAAGATGGCCACTTTAACAAGCAGCTGTAATGGTTTGAGATCCAGAGGCACA
>JBBPBX010034389.1:20836-32658 GCA_038048925.1 Garcialebias charrua
ATAATAATAATAATAATAATAATAATAATAATAATAATAATAATAATAATAATAATAAAAGAACAATACCTCTTGAACGGTTGAATCACTATTCATCATCAGGGGCCTCATGTACAAAGACTTGCGTGGACTTCTTACTGAAACGTGACGTACGGTCAAATCCAGAAAACGGCGTACGCACAAAAAAATCCAGATGTATCAAACTGTGCGTACGCCGGAATCCACGCACATTGCTTTTGTACATCACAATCAACGTGGAATTGAGCGCACATGAGAGAGTGGCCGACTCCGCCTTTGACACGCCTCCATATAAATATGCAAATTCATTTAAATATGCCCTGCACCAGAGGAATGTCGTCTTTGCTCTATTGCAAATCATGTCGAAACGTGGAAAAAAGAGGAACTTCACGGACTGTGAACTGGAGACACTTCTGAGTGAGGTAGAGGCACGGAAAAAAGTTTTGTTTGGCACGCTGTCCTCTGGCGTTACAGCTAAGCGCAAAAGGCGTGAGTGGGACAGCCTGTGTGAAGCTGTAAATGCTGTGGGGTCAGAGCAGCGAACACCGGCAGAACTAAAAAAAAGTGGTCAGATATTAAGGTGCATAGGCGTAGCCAGAATTTTATGAGGGGCGGTTCGTTTATAATAAATGTGGACCTTAAAATATAGACACGTCCAGGTAGCTCACTGGAAACGCAATGTGCCGTTAGCTGCTCCTAACCTTATCTAGACCTCGTGGGTTCGAATCCCACAAGGTATGACTTTCTTTTTTAGATTATTTATTTATTCCAGATTATAAAAACACAAGAAAACTATTTACAAAACAACAAGAAATAAAACAATACATGAAATGAAAGGAAGCAGAAGAAGAAAATAATCTTATTAATAAGATTATTTTAGACAGTTCCCATCTGCCTGAAGACCACCACCATCATCCCAGTCCCAAAAAGCTCTACAGTGACTGGTCTGAATCGGACAGTGGCCCTCACCCCAGTAGTTGCTAAATGCCTAAAAAAACTGGTCATGACCCACATCAAAACAACCATCAACATCAACAAGAACCCTCACCAGTCGCACACCACGAGAACCGATCAACAAAGGATGCCATCTCCTTTGTGATCCACAGTGCACTCAACCACCTGGAGTAGGACTCATACGTCCGTATGCTCTTTGTGGACTTTACGACTGTCTTCAACACCATGATCCCCCAAATCCTGATGGACAAACTATTCACACTGGGACTAAGCCCCTCCATTTGCAACTGGGTACTTGACTTCTGGGGCGGCTGTGGTTGAGTGGTTAGAGCAGTTGTCCTCCAATGCGAAAGTTGGGGGTTCAAATCCACCAGCAGTCATATGCTGAAGCGTCCCTGGGCAAGACACTGAACCCCTCATTGCCTCTGATATGTGTCCCATCAGTGTATGAATGTAATTTAAAGCACTGATTAGTTTCTTCAGAATGATTGTCCAATTAGCTTTGTAGAGATAGAGTAGAGTGCTGAATGAATGGGTAAATGAGGCACAGATTGTTGTAAAGTGCTTTGAGTGTCTTGAAATAAGATAGAAAGGTACTATATAAGTACAGTCCATTTACCATTTACTATTTAATGAACACACCACAGTCAGTGAGGATCCACAACTTCTCCTCCTCCACCATAACCCTCAGCACTGGCTCTCCTCAAGGATGTGTGTTGAGCCCTCTCCCATTCACTCTGCTCACATATGATTGTGCAGCTACCCACCAAGTGTGTCATATTGTAAAGTTTTCAGATTATACAGCGGTGGTGAGAGGCATCACAGACAATGATGTGTCCAGTTACAGGCAGGAGGTGGAACACCTGGGGCCTCATGTACAAAGACTTGCGTAGGACTTCTTACTGAAAAGTGACGTACGGTCAAATCCAGAAAACGGCGTACGCACAAAAAAATCCAGATGTATCAAACTGTGCGTACGCCGGAATCCACGCACATTGCTTTTGTACATCACAATCAACGTGGAATTGAGCGCACATGAGAGAGTGGCCGACTCCGCCTTTGACACGCCTCCATATAAATATGCAAATTCATTTAAATATGCCTTGCACCAGAGGAATGTCGTCTTGTCCCATCATGCATCACGTTTTTCAACTGCTAAAACAGCTAAAAATAACCAAAAAACAAGAATTGAAGCTGTGCAAGACTATTCAGTCTTTCTGTTTTTTATATCTTTTGCAGGTTATTTTTTTTTTTTTTTGAAAATTTATTCATTTCATTTAAAAACATGACAATTATACATACAATACAATAACAAAAAGTAAATTAAATAAAATGAAAGGTGGCAGAAGAAGAACTAGTCTTATGAAAACTGCCCCTTTTTACTCAATTCTAATGTAAATCAAATTATATATATAAAATTTTATTTCAAAAAGAAAATAACAATCTAGCTAAATTAAAAACATAAAAACTCAAACATCTTAATCAAATCAGACAACAACTTAAGTAGATATATGTATTAACGATTCCCATATTCTTCCAAGAAACTCGTCTTTATCAGTCTCTTAAATGTACACAGTGATCTGGCATTCTTAACAGTATCTTCCAAACCATTCCACAATCCTATTCCCTGAATTATTGTGGATCGTTCCTTCAAACTACTACTAAAATAAGGCTTCACAAACATCTCAATTCCTTTAAGAAAATATACACTCTCTCTTTTAACAAAATGTGTTTGAATATTGTCAGGCAACATGCCTTTATGTGCCTTATACATAAGCAACAAAATGTTATAATTAACCAAATCATAGAATAGTTATATTCTAATTGCGTCCATGTGGATGTAATAATTGTTAATCATGTGTGTTTGGTGTGAACAATAATGATTTTCACATCATGAACAGTTTCTCAGAATCACCTCTAGGTGTCGCCAATGGAACCAAAACCACAGAAACGTGCGTACGCCAGCCTTGGAGTTGCCGTGGAGCTGCGCACATTTCCACGTTCAGTTCTGTTTTGATACATACAGAGTTTTGCGTGGAAAATGGCGTACGCAAGGTTTTTGTGCGTACGCACCGTTGATACATGAGGCCCCTGGAGAGCTGGTGCAAAGAGAATAACCTTCACATCAATGTGAAGAAGACAAAGGAGATGATTGTGGACTTCAGAAGGAACAAACACACCACACCCCACTGAACATAAGAGGATCTGCAGTGGAAGTGGTCTCCAGCTACAAATACTTGGGTGTACACATGAATGATAACCTCAGCTGGAGCAACAACACCACCAGCCTGATCAAGAAAGGTCATCAGAGACTCTACTTCCTCAGACGGCTGAGACGAGCTGGTCTGAGTAGCCCAGTCCTCACCTCCTTCTACAGGTGTGCAGTGGAGAGCATCCTGTGCTCCAGCATCAACGTGTGGCATGGAGGCTGCACAGCTGCAGAAAGAAAAGCTTTACAGAGAGTGGTGAAGGCTGCACAGAAGTCTGTTGGAGTCAGTCTCCCCACCATCACAGACATCTACACCTCCAGATGCAGGAAGAGAGCCACCTGCATCATGAAAGACCTCACTCATCCAGCACACACACACTTTTTGCCCAACTCCCCTCAGAAAGGAGGTTGAGGAGCATTAAATGTAGAACCACTAGAGTCTAGTGGTTCTACATTTAATAATTTAAACTTTAAATTATTGTGCAGGGCTTAATGTTAAAATAAATGGTTAACTATTTTGTGTTATAACATAACCTCACCATTTCAGCCCTAAAATCCAGAATTTCTTGTTGAAATTTTAAAGTTGTTCACATTACACTTCTTCAGGTGTACTCTGTGCCCATTCCTTTCAAGGTCCATGCACAGGCAAGAAAGATCACTCTTGATTTCTGGGTCCTTTGCTGGAATTTCTTTATTTTATTTTATGCACAATAGAGGTTTTATTGCCAAAGTCAAACACTTTTGTTTTGCACCAAATATGAAAGGTTGAGTACTCACTGTTATGTGAGCAATAAAAGATAGATAAGCTGTGAGTGAACATGCCAACAGATGTGTGAATCAGGTATGCATCTCTGGTTTATGTGGCGTAAAGAGGAAGTTGCAATTTGCAAATCAGAGGAGATTCAGTGTGGCAAAATTTGAGCTGGAGGGCTGAACAAAAGGCAAGTCCTTGTTGTGAATCTGGATATTGCAAATTGATGAAAATGGGGAATGGGAGCATGCTTGCACAGCCAAACAGGAGTAAGAGAGCAATATAAAATTAGGAAATGGTGAAAGAACACCTGGAAAGAGACATAAAAATAGATTGATGGCGAAAAGAAAAATGGCTAAAAATTTGTCTGGAAGTCAAAATTGCACAAATCTGGCTGAGATAAGACCAGAATATACACAGGACAAAGCTTGTGCTTTCTTTAACTCAGGCTGACGTGGGTGTGTGTCTGTGTGTGAAGCAGTGAAGCCTGAGGCTGTACCCGCTGAGAACAGTTAGACTGGGAATCAGACTGCTTGTTGGAAAAAGACCAGCGAAGACTGAGAGAGATACTCGTATATGAACCTCAGAGAGCATGCACCAGGTTTGCAGTAACACTTTGCATGCAAAATGGCAACGGTTTCACTAAGATTCCACCAAATTAATCAAGTTGTGACTAATAACAAAACAGTGTTTGCTTTAAATGTTAACATCTAGTAATACCTTGTGTTGCATACCTTGGAAGAAGATGAAAATAAGGATAGCAGGCAGTAAAAGGGAAGCAGATGGTGTTTTTTGCATGCAGAACTGTGCATGCACACAGGAGTTTTGAGTGTGTGTGACCAAAAATAACTGATGAGGGTCACTAAATGCATTATTAAAAATGTGTGGCATTAACACCTGTCTCGCTGCCACAGCTACAGAGGATGTGCTCTTTGTGTAACGGAGAATTAGACGACTGTAAGAGATCATGAAGAACAAAGGAAGTGGTTTCGTCTAAGGTAGAATTTAGAGAGCTTTAATTGAGAGTTTGGATGACCCAAAATAAAGTGGAGTGTTGTTAAAAATAGAATCTACAATAAAGGAAACATACATTTTGTTTTCAGGGCTTGACTGACACTCACTGGCATATGTGTGATGTATAGATCCTATAGCTTCACTCTACCTCAAACCATAAAATACCACCGATTGTCAATAGTAAGTGAATAATTTATGAACTAGGTTTGAAACTTAGGCAGGGCAACATATAATGAGTGTGCAGGTGGATTTGTCTACGAAGTGCTTCATTCATGGCTTAATGGTGAATCATAAAACAGGTTCAAACTAAATAATCTTTATATGTGCAAGAAACCTTTTAGTCCCCCCCCCCACACACACACACAAAAAAAGCAGCATATATCAGTTAGTGTTTTCTAGTGTTGTCAGGTATACAGTATTTTTCATATTCTTACATTACACAACATATAAGAAATAGGCTTTAAAAAGCCCAACTATAAGAGTTATGGCATTTCTGTGCACTAAAGAGAAAAAAAAATACAAACACCCACACATTATCAGAAAGTGCCCACTGAGCACGTAACGCCCCTCCTGGCTGCATGTTTGCCGCCAATCACAGCACATTCGTCTTTTTACCCCCCCCCCTCCCCAATGCACCCCCACTGGAAAACATGCACCCTCATTCTGCACATACAACAGTTTTGGTCATAATACAATAGTAGTGATGTGACATTCGGGAACAATCCAGATTGTTTGAATGGTTCTTTACAACAAACGATAAGAATGGAGTTGCGGACAGTAAAGAGCCATTGCTAGTTTTCTTTCCCTCGTAATTTCTTCGTGTTTTCCTCTTCAACCACAAAGACAATTAATTGCTCCTTTGCTTTTTCATAATGAAGGAGAACATTTTTCAAAACGAAGGAGAACATGCAAAGATGAGGAGTGTAGCAGCTCAAGAGAGGAGGCGTGTTCCTCCTTGACAAAACACGTGGTACGACCCTGATGATGTCATCACGTACGCTGTATGTAATGATGTCACCTTTTTTTTTTCTTCTTCTTCTTGCTGCTCCCTTCCTCAGGGGTTGCCACAACAAATTAAGTTGCACGAAGACATGGCAATTATTTTTACGCCAGATGCTCTTCTTGATGCAACCACAGACCACTGAGCTACCACAGCCCCCTGTGTGGAGCAGGGAGCTGCTATCTATGGCACATGAGGGAGCAGATGGTGGGGGTTAAGGGACTTGCTCAAGAGCCCAGAGTGGGGCAAATGACAGGTGTGGGTGCTTCACCATTCCCACCCACATTTTAATGTTGTCAGTCCCTGGAGTTGAACCGGTGACCTTCCAATCACAGGCTCACCTTCTCTAACCTCTGCGCCACCACTCCTCCATTATCGTTCAAATTCGAATGGCTCTATGAAGCTATGAAGTTTGCAAAGTTCCCTTCAAAGAGCCATACCTCCTATCTCTGTACAATAGACGTGAAGCAACAGATTGTCATTTCCTATCTGGCAACCATGTTGTTTCAGATAAATTGTAGAAAAGTCATTTTGGTAGAAGGACTGGGTGAACATGAACAATGTAATGCAGCGAACCTCAAGAGAAGGTTTGTTTTGTTGCAAGTTGTGACTCTTTAACTTCTATTATAACTTTTTTAGTTAGTAATGCATAAACATAACGCTGCATTTTGTGCACCTAAACATCCATCATCTTTATACTTGATTTTTTATTTTTCTGGTCATGTGGTAGCCTGGCCCTCGCCTTCCTGCACAGCTCCGCTCAATTCTCATTTCCCTTCACTTCACAGTCTGGGACTTCCCCCATCCACAAGGATTTCTCCGGTAGATTTTTGTTCGGACCAATCAGAGAACAGAAGGCGGAGTTTTGAACGACGTCGACTGACGTCGTCATTCAAAATGGCTGCCGCCACGAAGGAATTTTCAATAAAACAAGGTAAAAAACTATTATTTCTCTGCTGAAAAAAATATATTTCTTAGCTGACGTTATATCAGAAGTGTTCCTGAGCAATCAGAGAGCAGAAGGCGGAGTTTTGAACGACGTCGACTGACGTCGTCATTCAAAATGGCTGCCGCCACGAAGGAATTTTCAACAAAACAAGGTAAAAAACTATTATTTCTCTGCTGATAAAAAATATATTTCTTAGCTGACGTTATATCAGAAGTGTTCCTGAGCTTAACAGTTCCTAAATCAATTCACGAAATGGTCAAATCTGCTGGATTTAAATAGTTTCGGTTTGACATTTTCCAAACAGCCTCGGGTGCGCTACGAAAATAAATGATAAAAAATCGAATTTTATCTCAAATGTTTTATCTAGGCCAACAGTCAGTAAATTAGAGCCATATAATTACACACTGGTGGCAGAAAAAATATCCACCGAGTGGTTTCTGAGCAATTTATCTGATAGCCTGGACCTCGCCAGGCTAAACTAACAAAACTCCGCCTTCTGTTCTCTGATTGGTCCATTCAAAAATCTCCAGGAGAAATCGTTTTCAATGGGAGGAATGCCAGACCCTAGTCTGAAGCGAAGTGAAGGACAGGGTGTGGTTTTAACCAGGCTAGTTGTGTGGACCACTGGTGCACATATTCAACAGTCACTATGTGACAGGCGGGGTACAACTTGGACAGGTCTTCAGTCCATCACAGGGACACACAGAGACAAATTCACTCACTTACTCACACCTACAGACAATTTAGAGTTACCAATCAGTCTAGCATGCATGTTTTTGGTCTGTGGGAGGAAACTGGAGTACCCGGAGAAAACCCATGCATGTACGGAGAGAACATGCAAACTCCACCCAGAAAAGTTCTTGGCCGGGATTAGATCCAGCATCCTCACTAAGAGGCAACAACTCTACCAACGGATCCACCATGCCGCTACACCCAAACATCATAACACGTGTTAATTTTCAATTTTATGCTACTATAGGGGCAGCCGTGGTGTAGTGGTAATGGCAGTCGTCCCCCGATCGGAAGGTTGGAGGTTCGAATCCCGGTTCCCCACACCATGTGTCGTTGTGTCCCTGGGCAAGACACTTAACCCCGAGTTGCTCCCGGTAGGACTGGATGGCGCCTTGCATGGCAGTCTGCCGCTACCGGTGTATGAATGGGTGGATGGTTGGTATTGTAAAGTGCTTTGGGACCCCTTATAGGGGGCTGTAAAGCACTATATAAATAAGCTCCATTTACCATTTTATCATTTTACCATTACCATAGGTTAAAAATTAATAGGGGTTTTGAAAATGCAAATCAAATAGCTTTTTCTTGTAGGTTTTAATACATTTTGTTATGAAAATGCAGTTTATGGATCACAAAAATCATTGAGGATCTCTGAGGACTGCTATTTAACTCATTAAAAAAGGCTTTTGAGATAGTTCAGCAAAGAATACAAAACCCAAGAATGAACCTCTCTCAGCTTCATGCAATAAACGAAGCAGATGCTGGCGCTGTCCTACAAAGCCGGGTCATTTTTCTTATAAGCAGCACGTGGCTGTGTATGAGAGCCACTTTATGGGAAACTTTGATTTATTAGACACAGTGTTAAGAGCTGGTTGCCTCTACAAAGATTTTACGAGGCTCTCCTTTAAGAAAAATACAACTGTCACCAAATGAATAAGGTGTTAGCTGTAGTAAAACTCAAAGTGACTTTCTTATTTGCTGATGATACTGTTGACTGTAAAGCTGTGGGAGAAATAATTATATGTCTCTTGTTTCCCCCTTTTTTTGTTCTACCATTTTACTCCGAGGTTTCGTTTGAAAGGGCATTAGCTTCTATTTTGGGTTTGGTGCTGTCAGTAGAACACCGAAGAAGCAGTTCAAAAAATAAAAAGTAAAAAGAAAACTTGGAAAGGGACAATGACGTGGCTTGTTGAAACTTCGAGTTCTAATTGTAGCTTGAGTGCTTAAATATTACCGATGTACTCAAATTGACATTGTTAATTTAGTCACTTAAGATATTCCCCACCTTGTTTAATGCTAGATAAAAAAAAATATTAAAAAGAAAAAATAATAATTGCCTCTTTCTTGGTTTCAGCCCAATTTGTCATAAAAATGCAGCTTTTGGTTCACAAACATGTGTGGCGGTCTCTCAGGACTATTCAAATCAGTACGAATGTTGGCAAATGAAAGATGTTACTCAAAGTTGTTTTTGTTTTTTTCGTGGTTGGTTATATATATTTTTACAGCCTAAACATGCTAGTACCAGGTAGTGAAAATTTGCATGTTCATCATGAAAAAGTAATTGGTTAAACTTTAAATAGTCTTGTCTCTGTCTGAGTCAGGATCTTTCAGTTGAGTGTATTAACAAGCCAAGCATGTTATTGCATTTACATATTTTGAGATCAGACTTTGGCACCAGTGAACAAACATGTATTTGTATATATTTTTTATTGTTTCGCTTTTGGAGCACACAGTATCCATCTTTCTTTCGGCAAAGCTATTGTTAATAGATCCCAGTGGGTTCCCTCATCTCCCCATGGCCGGATTCTTCAAAACAATGTATTCCGAGGGTGTGTGAGTGACTGGTAATTCTTTTTTAGTGTCGTAGGGCTTAAATTAATGAGAAAAACATTGAAAACACAACAAATGGCCAATCCTCCCATACACAGCATAACATATACATTTTCTCCAGCTGAGACTTATTAATGATCTCAACTTTGTCAAAGTCCAAATCAGTACTTTTTCAACTCATAAAGATTATTGTTGATCAAACTTTTGCTCACTTGAGACTAAAACAAATATAAAAATGTTACACTTTTCTTGCATTGACAGAACTGAGCAATTATTTGGGCTTTTCTTAAATCAAATCTTTCCGTTTTTCCAACGGAGGGACAGCAATGAGCTCAGAGACACCATGTTGTATGCGAAAAGGTAAGGTTCTTCTCTTTCTGAATAAAAAAGGCAACTAAAAGCTGCAAAGACAAAAGTTAACAAAAGTAGATGGTAAATGGACTGTACTTATAGCTAGGGATGCACCGATCCACATTGCTCACTTCCGATCCGATACCGATACTTATTAACTAAGTATCGGCCGATACCGATACTTTCCCGATCCGATACTGTTCAGGTATTTGACTCTGTATAATGAAACTTTTGCACCCAAACTATTCATTTTAACATTGTGTGAGATAAACCCAATGAAGACACTCTTAAGCCTTACAATAGGGAACCCCCTATTGTAAGGCTTAAGAGTGTCTTCATTGGGTTTATCTCACACAATGTTAAAAAGGGCAGTCACAGAATGTGATTGAACACAAGTGCTCTTTGAAGCTGGATCGGAAAAGTATCGGCAGGTTTGATCCGATACCCGATACTTAAATAATGCTGGTATCGGATACCGATACCGATACTGGATCGGATCGGCCCCATCCCTACTTATAGCACCTTTCTATCTTATCAAGCTACTCAAAGCACTTTACACTACAGTCTGTGTCCTCATTTACCCATTCATTCAGCATTTTACTACATCTTTACAAATAATAATCAGTACTTTATCACATTCATACACCAATGGGACACACATCGGAGGCAAAGAAGGGTTCAGTGTCTTGCCCAGGGACACTTTGGCATGTGACTGCTGATGGAATTGAACCACATACTCTCGCATTGGAGGACAACTGCTCTAACCATTCAGCCACAGCTGCCCTGGAGTAGACTACCTTTGTGGGAAGAAATCGAGCGGTACAGTTGAAACCAGAGATTTTGCTGAGATCATTCGCAAATTAGCAGTTCTGAGATATTCCAAAATCCAAGGAGAGCATTTTCATAGTTGATTGTAAATTTGTCTGTAAACAAAAGTGAGGAGTATTTGCTGATTCTAAGATAAATTCTACAAAAACCCTAATGAGTTTGAGTGAATTCACCTCCAAACAATCATCCATCCATCCATCCATCCATCCATCCATCCATCCATCCATCCATTATCTTTTATCCACTTCTTCCTTTTTGGGTCGCGGGGGTCATTGGTGCCCAATCCAGCAATCACTGTGCAAGGAGGCAGGGTACACCCTGGACAGGTCTCCAGTCCATCACAGGGATACACAGACAAATACCCATTCACTCTCTCAGAGAGTCAGAGAGTCTTTATTGTCATTTGCACCGCATGTGGTACATATGATGAAAACGAGATTATGTACACGAGGTCCCAGTTACATCCAACAACAAATGAAAGAGAAAAACAGTAATAACATCTAGAACTAACTAAGAAAAACATCAACTAGTAATACACTAAGCCTAATATAGTGGGAATAAACAGCAGCACGAACATGAGTTTGTATGAGCAGATGGTCACAGATGAACACAGATGAACACAGCAACAAGAAAACAGATCAGCATCAGTATGATGTGATATTTTGCAGTGTTTATTTTTATTTTATTTTTATTTATTCATGAGTCTAACAGCCTCAGGGTAGAAGCTGTTCCTCAGTCTAGTGGTTCTACACTTGATGCTCCTCAACCTCCGTCCTGAGGGGAGTGGGGCAAAGAGTGAGTGTGCTGGATGAGTGAGGTCTTTCATGATGCAGGTGGCTCTTTTCCTGCATCTGGAGGTATCAGGTCTCCAAACAGTAATTCATAAATCTGTGATGGAAATGTTTGTGTTTAAATGTAGTCGGGGGAATGCCAAGCTCTTTAGATCTTGAAAAGAGGGATGGACTGAGCTATCAAAGTAAAGGTGAAATGAGTATGTATTTCAAGTTTATCATAAGATAAACCCAATAAGATTAGTTGAGTTCATGAGTTTACATTTACTGCACTAAAAGTGTGTATCCTCTAATCCACATATGTCAAAGTCAAGGCCCGCGGGCCAGATCTGGCACGCAAATTATTTATGGGCCCTGGATGATATTTAATTACTATTAGAAATGGCCCGCAGGCCACA
>JBBPBX010034390.1:0-32658 GCA_038048925.1 Garcialebias charrua
TGGGGGACGGGTGGGAGTTCTCTGCTCCCTCTTTTCCACTCCTACCCCTCCTCTTTTAAACTGGGAACTCCATCTTCCCTGTAGAAAAACATGGTATGGGGAGGGGGTACAACAGGTGACAAGTGGGAAGGGTTTGGTCGGGCAGCCACCCCCGCACCCCCAGTCTGGACACGCTCATTTAATCCAGACGACTGTGTCGTTCTTACTCCACTTGTTTTACCGAATTTATCCACAAAAAAAAAGTTTGAGTTCTTTGAAGTCTCTTGTCCCTGACCTTTGGGATGGCTGGTCCTCATCCGTCACCCAGTACAACTAAAGTTACGCGATGAAAACTCCACACTTCATACCTCGATGTGGAGCTGCCCAGGAGCTGTCCTGGGAAAAGGTGCTCTTCCTTCAGAGTACGTGAGTTTGAAACCCCGAGTCAGTTTCAGTAACCCCCTTAACTGTGCTCCGACGTGCTTTATTAGGTTGTGTGTGTGTGGCTGAATGCCTAAATGAACCATTGTGTGCTCAGTGAGGGAAGTCTGAGGAGAAAGAGCATAGTTACCTTTGCAGTTTGTCTGCTCTACCTCATACACTTTAAGCAGCAGAAGAAAAGGGCCATTCAGCCTGCCCGGCATGGGGAGGCAGAGCTCTTTTCACACTCTGCTTGTGGGAAACTTCTCCTCCGCACTGTGCACACATTTGCATATGACCCATTCTTTTTGCAAAGGTCCCCACGAGGGTGGAATCTGTAAAACATTCACAGAATTTTTTTAATCCTTCTCTCACGCAGCCTTCCAGGGCCGCACCACCGCACCATGCACAACACTTTTTTTTTTGTCTTGAGACTTTAACTTGTGTGCAAAAAATACCAACGCAGGCACATCCCTGTGGTCGCCCCGTCCTGTGTTTCATCACGGAGCTACGTACGGCTCAGCGTGGTGTTGCTTACACTGGGGTTACGTAGGGGTTAAACTGTAAACCAAACGATGCCGGAACACAAACAGCAGGCGGGGGTGGGGGGTGTCTGGGATTCAAGGTTCTTTATTTGTCATACACACCACAAATGGTACATGTGGTGGAATGAAATTGTGTGCACAGAGTTCTCCCCCAGAGGATTTTGTATAATGTAAAGTAGAAGCTATTTCTTGCATTCTGGTGTACAGTATTTTACAAAGGTCTATTACAATCGATTAACATGAAACAAAATATGTAAACTCAAATATTGAAATCTCAAAAGTATTCATAATGCAACACCACTGCAGCTCTGCAGGTGAGGGGCGTTCACTTCAGGACAAACTGGGGTCGCTGAGTGGTCACTTGATGACGTGCCTACTGGATTGATTGACAGGAGGCATGACTCCTGCAAAATAAATCATAGATTTACCTGGCCCGTTCGAGACTGTTATTTATCCAACATTTTTTCAAAATTTTGTTGAATCTTAGGTTTGAAAATTGAGTTTATTTACAAAATCCTAATGATGGTTTCTTTATTTTTAAGAGGTGCTGAGTTAAAATATAGGGGTGCTTGAGCACCACCCAAAAGAGGCTAAAATCACCACTGAAGCAGCCGCTTCGGATGTTATCATCCATAAAAGGGCCCCTATCAATTATTATCACCCCCAGTCATAGCGCTCAGTATGCCCCTACTGTATCTACTAGTAGGTTTAAAGGTACGTTGTCACCGTTACAAGTGATGACAGCAGGCTCCGTCTTTAGCTACATGGTTAGGTTTAGAGTAAAGGCTCTTGGTTAGGTTTAGGCACAAGGGTAACGGGGTTAGGTTTAGGGTTGGTCCTCTGGGTCAGGTTTAAGGTTAAGTTGAGGAAAACGGTTACATAAGCTGAAAAAACAAAAACGCTACACTTCCGGGTTTACGGAAACACGCTGCCTACTCACAGCGATAACAACGCTGATAACGTTGTGTTGAACATGCTAGTAGGTAGAATGTGACCTATTCGCCGCTACAAATGGGGATGATAAGAGTTGATAGCGCCCATAAAATGGACTGACAACATCCGAACCCGCTGACTGAAGCCAATTCATATTTATAATTTACTTTTAAATGCTGTATGTGTGATTTACAAGTGTATTAACAGCAGGATCATTTCTTATCTACTAGTTGTTTAGCATCCCACACCATGGTCAGGTGCGCCTCCTCATCCTCCTCCCTGCTCCGCACTGTGGGACAACAAGCGCTGCTCTGAGTTTTTGGCCACAGTTAGATAAAAAAAAACTGGCTTAGAAAAGAGTTGCTCTCAACCACCCTCTTGCTCAGTCCAGAAAAGCGTCCTCGTCGCTCCGACATCTCTTCAAACACTCGGACTGCAGACAGAGAGCTTCATGAGCTGAGCTCATCGTCTCTTTGTTGCAGTTCCGATAACTCCTGCAGTGATTCACACATCAGATTGTTCACAAAAGTGCAAAATGTTATTATATTTTTGTGGTTTTTAATAAAATTGCCCGTGACTTTGACGTTTAGGTGTAGGGAGGGATTGTGGTCTGTTTCTTGGTGTCTAGCCCCATCTTATCCTTCGTTTCTGTCTTCTATAGGGTTTGTGTTTTCCTAGTGTATGCCTCCATCTTGTGTTGTGTCTCTGATACTCCACTCCCTGGTTTCCTAGCTTATCATTTCCCCTGATGTGTTTCAGCTGCGTGTCCTCACAGGTGTTTGATCCCATTAGTCACTTTATATAGTCTGTGTCTTTGTCTTTGTCCTTTGCCCTGGCATTGTCTCTTGTCATCTGGGGATGTCCTGTCTACTCCCTATGCACCCCTGGATTGTTTCTGTGAGTTTTTACTGCCCTGTCAGCCTTTTCTGTTATTTGCTGTAAATAAATTCTTTATTTAATATATCTCCTGAGTCCTGGACTGTCTGCCTGCACCAATGGGTTTATCTACACCCTTGCCTTCCTTTTACGACATTAGGGGCAGACATTTTTCTAAAGGCCGAGATACACTGAAGCAGACTCCGTATACGCGCGTATACGCGCATATTTTGTGCGTATGTTTTGGCTGCTATACTTCAAGAAACTATCAGCTTTCAAACGCTCTCGTTCTCCTTTGAGCAGCAGCACACGGAAGGGACTCAACTGAGCTCGCTGATTGGTCACTTTGACACGCCTACTGAAATGATTGACAGATTTCAGTCAGCTCAAAGTGAAACCTATCATGAGCAGCTCGCTGAAGACCGCTGCGGTGTTCTGATGCGGTGTTTCTACTATATATGTTATAAAAAGTTCTCTCAGAAATAAAAATAATAACAGGGAGTGCTTTTCCTGCAGCACACAGCCCACCAGGGAATATATAAAACATCGCGCACCCAGGTAGGACCTGAATTCATTCATTTCATTCATCGAGTGAACGGAGGAAGAAGCGGTTACTTGACTTTAGGCAAAAAAACAAAAGAAAAGGCCCGATCAGCGATAAAAAAGAGGAATTTATTTAATTTGTGTAACATACAAAACAGTCCGGCGCCGGGGAAGTTTAGGTCAGACACCGCGCATCGCGTATGCGCATCGCGTATGCGTAGTAAAAAAATACTTTTGCGCGTACTTGCCCTGAGGGGCTACGCGGGGCTACGCTTTTGCCACAGCGTACGTACGCTGCGTATAGGCGTATCGTGAGGACGCTCGAGTGTATCTCGCCCTTAAGAGTAGAAGCAGAAATGCAAAGCGACAGCTCTGTTGTGATATTAGGAAGCTCACAATTAGTGTTTGTATAATTATTTTCAGTTTACATGTTCAGTATAGGTTTTATTCATTCAAAGCAGTCAAATTTGTTCATACATTTATTATTATTAGGCCTGAGAGTTACCGGATCCAAGAAAACAGTTACCGGAACACACCCTGTCAAAATAAGAGAGTTCCCAGATCTTGTTCCGGCAGGATCCGGCTCAAATTAAGCCCTGGGGTTATGGTTTAAGGTGGTGCTTTGGTGCAGCGGTGGCTATGTGGTTATTGCAGTCGTCCTCCAATGGGAGTGTTGGAGGTTTGATTCCACCAGCAGTCACATGCTGAAGTGTCTCTGAGCAAGACACTGAACCCCTCATTGTCTCAGATGAGTGTCCCATCAGTGCATGAATGTGATCCAAAGTGATGTAAAGAGACGTACCGTAGTAGAGTCCTATGAATGTGTGTGTTCGGGTAAAAGAGGGCACAGATTGTAGTGTAAAGCATTTTGAGTATCTTGAGTAGATGGAAAGGTGATATTTAAGTACAGTCCATTTCCCATTGACCATTCTTCAGTGGGTTGAAATTGTTGGAGTCTTGTTGGCTACTTATAATTGTGAGAAATAGTGGAATTTTTAGGTGAGGGTTTGTGACCAAGTGACCAGTTTTCATGGCTAAATTTTGAACCTCAGTCTGTTTTTGTGTGGATGGTTAGCAAACTTGTGTTAGGCTATGCATATTAATTTTCAGCCCAACCTCTGCCCACATCAGGGGCCGAGATGGTGTAGAGGCAGGGCAGCCGGCTTAGGACCAGAAGGTCTCGGGTTTGATCCCCGGTCACGCCATACCTCGTTGTGTCCCTGGGCAAGACACTTAACCCCGAGTTGCTCCCGGTAGGACTGGAAGGCACCTTGCATGGCAGTCTACCACTACCGGTGTACGAATGTGTGTATGAATGGGTGGATGGCTGGTACTGTGAAGCGCTTTGGGGCCCCTCAAAGGGGGTTGGAAAGCGCTATATAAGTAAGCTCCATTTACCATTTACCATTTATCATACTTTTGACCCTCACATCAAAAACACAATTGCTATACTGCAGCCCCCCCCCACACACACACACACCTCAAAATAGCATGGGTTGGCCCTCACCAGTATGAAGGATCATTTTGGTGGTGTGGTAACCGTAGCTGCTGCCTTGATGAGACACAACATGTGGACCAGCATCCACGGTGACATACTTTGAGTTGTTCAGGGTTGTGTCGGTCTATGACAACTCTTAGCAGCCTTGACTCTTCAACACAGAGAGAAACCTCTGCAGCACAGGGAGGAGAGCTCAGCTGACTATATCATGTAAGCTATCTTAGCAGAAGTTCCCCTTTGCCTTCCTTTTCTGTCATGGCCAGACAGGTCAGTTAGTTTTATCCTCATCCATATACTGGAGAGTTTTATTCAGTGCTACTCTGTCCTTCAACCACTCCCCACAGATGTGGGGGCAAGAGATAATATTCTCACTAGTGTATATACCAGAGAGAGTAATTACCTTTAAATTGCGGTCCTGGTAGAGGTAAATATTGTGACTGTTGTGTGTTTTTAATCGTGTGTTTGGTGGTTGCTCCTCGAACCAACTTGAAGTCTCATTGGTCCTGTCTGAACACCACCTCTTCTTGTTGGTCCTCTTACCCTCCCACCCACCCATCCACACCCCGCCCTCCCCTCCTCGCTGTCCTCAGTGGAGCGATTAATGAAAAAGACTGAACTGACACAATAGGCAAAAGGCGGGCCTGGCGAAGGGCTCTCCCATCAGCTTGTGTTTGTGGCAGAACTCTTCGCTCGGGCTTCACTTCAGACTACCTCGTTGCCAGTTTGTTTTCATTTTGACTTGTCCTTCTAGTCTCTCGTCTCACAATGTTTCTGTCCACAGTGATGAAACCAGATCACAGCAGATGAAGAGTAATCCACTGTCGTGTTGTGCTTTGAAACAGCCAAGTGGTTGGCTTTTTGCCAGCCCTTTATGATGACCATATTGATTTTCCTCTCCATAGCACACAGAACTGATAATAGCTCTCTTGAGGGACTGCATATTCATACTCTGATCCTGATTCTAGTCGCTTTGTGCTGCTTTAATGTCTCGGGGACCACAATAACTAACCGATCAACTAATAGAACTAGCTAGGCTAAGCTAGTCAGATGATCTCAACCTTGCTCGCCCTGTTCATTCATCAGAGGGAAGGCCAACTGCCACTCTGAAGCATGAACAGCATGTATAAACATCCACACCCGATTATTGACAGAGAATGAGCAACCTGAAACAAGAGGGAGAACTGAATACTAGGAAGCCTGGAGCATCCACTTTGGTCCATTAAAAAAAAATTATTCATGAATTTATTCATTTAAAAAAATAAAATACAAAACAATCACATATATTATATGAAAACAAAATACAAAATGAAAGGCAGCAGAAGGAAGAAAAAAATCTTATCATATCTGCCCCTTTTTAAAACAATCCATTCAATAATTATCTATAAGTAACAGAACAAAATGAATAACTCCTACTAATTATCTAATTCTAATACATTACACATTAAACTACTTCAACAATTCGTTTTAGATCATTTTCTTAAACATAAACATTGACTTTGCTTTTTTTTTTACATCATACTCCAAATCATTCCACAATCCAATTCCCTGGATTGAGGTAGACCGTCCCTTCAAACTGTTTCTGTACTGTGGTTTTACAAATTTGTCAGTTCCCTTTAGATTGTAACAACTTTGTCTTTAAAAAAAATGCATCTCAATGTTTAAAGGTAGTGTGCAGTTCTGAGCTCTATACATAACTGATAAAATATTAAAACCTACCAAATCATGCAACTTCAGTAATTTCAGTTGATAAAATAATGTACTTGATGGATGACAGTAATGTTTTCTTGCAATAATTCTTAACCCTCTTTTCTGTAAAACAAAAATAGGCTTTGTAATAGTTTTACATGCTTTTCCCTAAACATCAATATAATAAATTAAATGTGGAACAATGATTGTGTTATACAACAAATACAGAGCTTTATCATTCAATCAGTCCTTGACTTTGTACAGTACTGCAGTAGATTTAGATATTTTCATTTTTACAGAATGTATGTGTTGTTTCCATGTCAGTTTGTCATCAATGATAACACCCAAAAACTTCACCTCACTCACTCTACAAATTTTACCACCCTCAATTTTGAGTGGAACATCAACAGTTTTCTTTTTATTGCTGAATATCATGTAATTAGTTTTATCTAGGTTTAATGATAATTTGTTTAGTTTAAACCAAGTTTGTATTTTGACAAATTCCGTCTTCATCAACTCCAACATCTGTTCTATATCTTTACCCAAGCAAAATAATGTGGTATCATCAGCAAAGAGGACACATTTAAGGAGACCTGACACCGTTACTAAATCACCCATGAGTGATTTGTTGAGGTCCCCTTTCCTTCACAAGTGGTCCCAACTAAAGGTGGTGGCCAAGTTAAGATGCATGCAATACCTGCTGTAAGACTTTAAGTGTCTGGATAAGAACAAACAATGCACACTCACATGGTAGAAGACAAGACATAATGATATCATATGTACATTAAGGCCTTGTACACATGGAAACAGTGTTTTCTCAACATTATATATATATTTTTTAATGTATGTCATCAAAGTTCATGCTCAATAATCCAGGTAGAAAATCCAACAATGTTCTGTCAGGTCCTCTGGATTTTTATTTTTTATATGTTGTTTCCAAAAATATCCTCGTAAACATGACACAGTTTGCAATAATGTTTTAATCTACATGGACACAGAGAACAACTCAAATATTGCTATAGATCTCACCTATGTGACCCCTGTGACCCATAAAGGCAGAAGCAGGTAAAAGATCATGGATGGATGGATTTTTTTGTGCAGTAATGAGTATTTTATTCATTTATTTGGCTCTGCTATATTTGAGGCAATGTTTTTATTCCCCAGCTTAGTCTGCTTATTGTAAGGAAGTATACAAGAAATACAGTCTATGAAGTTTAGTTTTAACTGATCAACACAAATACAAGCATAATCCTACCTTCATTGTTGATACTTCTGTCATGTTTGGGACCGTGAGGTGGGTCTGTGACCTCATTGTTTCCATAAGGTTGCTGTTACACTGTCCACACGAAAACGTAATGTCAGTGTTTCAAGATTTTCTCACACTGGAACTTGTTTAAATAATGTAAATGTTTTTGGGTTCCTAAAATTATTTTTATGTGGATGCAAGGCTGAAACGATGAACTTTTGTGTTTTCTCAAAAACCATTATTAAGCAGACCAGATTCAAATCAATGTGTCTATAATGATCATTTCATTTTCTGAGGCCACATCAATGAACAATGAATGATTTGCACCAATGTTTGCTCTTCAGGCCTCTTTCTTTTTCCAAAATTGAGAGGAATTTCGTACACACATGCAGTAGTTTCTACTGTGGTAAATCTGTTGAATTTTGAGATTTTATTAACAAACACGCCTGTTAAAAAAACATTTATAACATATGATAGATTGTGTATGACGGTTGCACTACTCTTTGGGAAGAAAATGGTCATGAGCCAAAACCCTCCACCTCAGCACAGCTGTCCCAGTTCAGCTCAGTTCAACTAGAATTCAAGTGTTTCCAGTAACGGTATTCTTCTCATGTTTCATAAAGTTGTGTGTGGCTGCATGTGCGTCCAGGTTCATACCCGAACATGACTGTGGCATTTGGACTTTTGATCACAAGACAGAGTCTCAGCCAAGCAGGCTACACACATGTATATGTGTATATATATAAAAAATAATATTTTCTCACCCTCCGCGGGTGGTCTCCTTCATTCTCTGAGCTCGGGTCCTCTACCAGAGGCCTGGGAGCTTGAGGGTTCTGCGCAGTATCTTGGCTGTGCCTAGGACTGCACATTTCTGGACTGAGATGTCCGATGTTGTTCCAGGGATCTGTTTTAGCCACTGCTCCAGTTTGGGGGTGACTGCCCCAAGGGCCCCAATGACCACAGGCACCACTGTGGTCTTCACCTTCCAAGTCTTTTCCAGTTCCTCTCTGAGGCCCTGGTATTTCTCCAGTTTCTCATGCTCCTTATTCCTGATGTTGTAGTCACTTGGTATTGCTACATCCACCACAACGGCTTTCCTCTGTTGTTTATCCACCACCACCACAATGTCCGGTTGATTTGCCATTACCATTTTGTCTGTCTGGATCTGGAAGTCCCACAGGATCATAGCTCGGCCATTCTCCACCACCTTCGGGGGTGTCCCCCGCTTTGATCTCGGGGCTTCCAGTCCATACTCTGCACAGATGTTCCTGTACAGTATGCCCGCCACTTGGTTATGTCGTTCCATGTATGCTTTCCCTGCCAGTATACTGTATACATACACAGTAGATAGGTAGATAAGTAGATATAGATATTAACAGTCTGTCTATGTTGAGTATGCATGTAACTTATAACCTTGTAAAAGAATAGTCTTGCAGTGTTTTTCCATGTTTCCACTCTGACTGAATGAGGCATCTTCTCCTATCGCTTCACTTTTGCCACATGCCATCAACATCGATGCTTCAGCTTCAGCGCTCAATGCTGCGTCTACGTCTATATGTGTATGTGTGTGTCCCACCTTTCTGCTACAACACCATACATTTCAGCATCTTTTCAAGCTTCCTGTTTTCGAGTCCTGCATTTCCTCCTCTGCCTCCTTTCTTCTCTCTTTTTGTCTCTCCCTTGCAGCTGCCTTGGCTCGGACTCTCCCGCAGCAGCAGGTGCTCCAAACGTGCAACAGCTTAGCTATACAGCACTCATAAATACCACCTGACAAAAGTATGAGAGGACCAGCAACCAGAGGGAGGAAAATGGGCGGGGTGACAGGAAGAGATGGAAAGTTTCCTCTGGCAGGAGAACAAGGTGGGGCTTGTGGTCTGAAGCTGTCCTTTTGGCAACGGACATGCTCAGTGTACATGTGAGAGGAACAACAAACAAACAAACAAACAAACAAAAAACTAGTATGGGAGCATTTCCATGCATCCTAAAAGTGTTTTTCCTAGAACTTGATGCAATTCCAACATTGCTCTAAATGCAGATGAAGAGGTCAGAGAAGAATTGACATGCACACCTTTACAACCATCAACAGTAATGAACCAGCACTCAACATGAATGAAGCTTTGAATCATCCCAGATGAAAGGACCAACAATGAAAGCAGCTCAAAATGAAACTTGTGTATGTGTCATTTTCTGCTCACACACACACACACATCCTGTCACATCAGAAGCTATCGATCAGCCTCTCAGGGCGAAGGTTAGTTTGTCATTTTCTCTTACCTCACTGTGAACAAAACCAGGAAGTGTGTGAGAGATTACAGCCCAGGATGCAACCTGAAAGCCCTTTATCTTTGTGAAAACAAGAGGCTTCCTGCGGCCCTGCTCCTATCCAGGCCAACCGCCCACCCCCCTCTTTGCCCAGCGAGCCCCCCGGCACCTGTGGCAGCCTATTTAAGGATCCTGATCATGAGTTCTGGAGACCACAAACTGGGAGCAAAAACACATGAAAGCCTGAAAGAAAGAACCCAACATTGTAAATGTAGACGTTTGTGGCATGTGGCAAATGATTATAAATGCATTATTTTTGCGATGCAGTGAGTTCTTGTGAGATGTGTTAGTCTACTGATTATTCCTCTGAGCTGCTTCTGGACTCTCCGCACAAAAGTTAGCTCAATATCCACAAATCTGATTAAGTTATAGTCATGTCTGTGCTTTTTTTTAATGTCAGTTGTGGTGACACCATAAATTAGGTTGACTCTAATTGTTGAATTGAATGTGTACAGTAGTCCCTCGATTATCATGGGGGTTACGTTCTGGACACCCCCGCAATAAGTGAAAGATTACGAAGTAGAAACGCTGTATTTATTTTAGTATTTATTTATATATATTAAGGCTTTATCAACCCTTCCCACACTCTTGCAATGTTCTAAACTCTTAAACCTACATCATTTCAACAGCATATGGATATGTACTGCACAGCACTGCTAAATTTTACATGGGTACTCACCAGCCTTGGTCGGGTTCTGATTGGCTCTCTGCAGCTGTTGAGCACCAGATGCTTTTGGAGAGAGCTGGACCTTCGGAGAGCCAGCACAAAACCACACAATGGTTCAGATCGAGTCCAAATAATCCAGAGGGATTTGATGAAAAAAGTCCGGGTGAGCTCCGGAGAAAACACCGGACCTCCAAGCAATGCCTCCCCGCTCGAGAAGCTTCATGGGCCGGCAAGCAGCACTTATGGTACGTCCACACCTAACAGCGTTTGAACTGCAGGAGCGTCCAGTTTACATGCAAAGTCAATGGGGGACGCGCCTCCAGGCGTGTCTTGGCGTCGGGCGTCACGTCACGTGCGTGTTGAGCGTGCTGGAAAGCGTTTTCCGTGCACGTGAACCCGCGTCAGCCTCCAAAGCACGCCTTGAACATGTTGATGATTTCGCCGTTCAAACGTTCAAACGCCGTTCAACTCTCCCTGATTGGTTGATCAGGGAGAGTCGGGGGGAGAAGAGAGGGGGAGAGTCCCTATGTGACGCGGAAACGAGGGGACGGGTATTGCGCAACTATGTGACGTATTGTTTGTGGGACACAGAAAAAACCCGCGAAGTCGTGTACTATGGAAGAGAAACTCATTGTAGCTGTGTGTTCGCGACAAGTCCTTCACGACCAGTCAAGTCTGCTCTACAGAGACAGAAATAAAAAGCTCCTTGCCTGGCGGAGTGCAGTGAGGAACTCGGTATACCGGTAAGCTCCTCCCACACCCCTGCCGCCACACCGCCGAAGCTTCGCATTCTGGTCTGGACACCACTGTGGGTCCAGTGCGTTCACTTGCGTGCGTGACGAGCTTTTTTGAAGTTGAAACGCTGTTTGGTGTGGATGTACCATTAGACTGACCGATGAGGCTGGAAGTAGTTCTGGTCCAGTTCTGATTGTCTCTCTGCATCCACCGAGCACCGAAGTCCCTATGAATAAGGACAGAACTTTTAAGTCAGGTTTGGATCGGATCAAATCTTTCCCTCCATTTTGTCAGAAAACAGCGTCTGGAAGCACTGTTGGCTTCTGGGTAGTGTAGTTGTTTTGGACTGGCATTACAGTGTAGGGTTATTGAAAGAAAACTACAAAATGGCTGCACGTGTCTAAAGTTGTTTTCATTAATTTTTATCTGTACGGTCCCAATCACGTGAATATTGAAGTTGGCAATCATTGAAAACTGTGAAAGAGCGAGTCCGTCCAAGTTGAACCGCAAAGTGACTACTGTACATCAAATTTCCTGAGAGTCTCATGATTATACGTTCTGTGGTTCATGACATGATTTTCCAGTCCAAGACAATGTGGATTCAAACAGGTGTTGCCAAAGTTTTAGGCAACAATGTGTCAGAATGTGTTGAGCTGTGTGTTGGGAACTGTCACCACAACACTTGTTGTCTTTTGTACAGACAGCTTGAATTACGCTGACTTCAAAATGTATTCAGCTGCACATGTGCAATACATGATCTCTTTCAGTGGGGTTAACTCAAATCCATCCAGTGAATTATGAGTTGCTTTGTTCCCGTACAGGCAGACAAACACACTTGCACTTTCGCAAACAACATAATCTCCCTTTTTCTTTTGGTGACCAGTGATGAAAAGGAGCGATAGCCGCATCACTGCAAATGGTTTGATTGGATCTTCATTTGTTTAACTGGTGACTGATAAGCATTAGCTTCAAGTGAGTCGGCATTTTTCTGCTAGATTCATGTATAAAACTGACCACCTTTGTTAAGTTGTTCTCCATTTTTTAAATTAAACTTTAACATTGAGTTGTTCTCTGAAAACATTTAGCTACTTTAAGTGTCTGCCACGGCTGCCAAGGAGGGCTTGTCCTGACGGTGTGCCGCCCTGAATTTCAATGACCCCCATCCTCCCCCTGGTCTTATTATGCCATTGCTGCTAACTGGCTCCTATTCACTGCAGTGTCATGACTTCCCATAGGGACCTAGATAAACAAGGGCTATTCAGTCCCTGAGCACCCCCCACCCCCAAACACACCCACCCCGTTGTCCCCTGCCTACCCGCCTCAGCCTCTCCTTGTTTCAGTGCCAGGATGCAGCGCACCCTGCCCGCCTCTGCTCTGAACACAGAGCTGAAGCGCAGCGAGTCCAGCTGTGACTATGTGTTAACATCTCCAGTGTGTGTATGTGTGTGTGTGTGTGTGTGTGTGTGTGTGTGTGTGTGTGTGTGTGTGTGGGTGGGGGTTGGCAGTTATCAGTGGGTGTGGTCTGATGATGCAGGCCAGGCTGACTTCCTGTTGTTCCAGTCCATCAGGGGAGCTCAGAGGTATGGGGATGCTCCCATGAGATTTACCCCATGAGTCACATGATGCAGACGTGTTCTTCCTAAAGGCTTTCTTCCTCACCTATTCTTCCTAAAGTTGTATGTGTCAGACATTCCCTACCTACGGTAAATTACGCCCTGACTGTAATCTTTCTTTGAGGATCTTTCTTTTCCTTTATTTATTTTTGGTCGTTTGATTTTCGGTCCTTCCCTCCAACTTCATCAAGAAGCCTCACATCTCCCTGGGGTACCGTTCTTGTTTTCCCTCTATCTCTACAAACAGCCGTTTGTTTTCTCTGTGGAAGATACTTTGATTGATGCCTCCATAAAAAGGAGGCTGCAAGGTGATGCTACATACCTCACTAAAACAGTAAAAATGGTTTTAAAAGAGATTTGTAAGGGTGTCAGTGCATAGTCATGGTTGTTGTTCTATGTCCGTCTTTCTTTACTTTTTAAAAGTCTTTTATTTTTTGTGCCTAATTCTCAGTCGGGAACATTGGACTGTAAATTTTGATACTAGTACAGGTAGTCCCCGATTTACGAGCGAGATCCGTTACAACGAGGCGCTCGTAAACCGGAAATCTCGTAATTTGGAACGGTTGCCATGTCGCTCGTAAGTCCGAAATTTCGCTCGTAAATTGGAACGGTTTCGCTAGCGCGACTACAAACACTCTATTTTCATCCAAAAACTGCTTATGAGTGCATAAAAATGATCGGAAACGTGTGTCCATATGCTTAGCTAACTAACTGTGGTGAAAAAACACATGAAAACTCAGTATTTTTTGCGTTTTTTCCAAAAATTCGCCAGCTCGTAAGTCTGGAACCTCGTAGATCAGAGCGCTCGTAATTCGGGGACTACCTGTACATTGTAGGGATGTTGCAGATAAAATTGGGAAAAAAAAGCCCAACCATGGGATTTTACCAGTGCAAGCCTTCTTTGTTGCCCATTTAGCTTACATCAGCAAATCACATGAGCTGAGACAACAAGTCATTTGTTGTTAGTTCATGGCCTTCAGTGGTTACTGTTGAAATTAAGCAATTTCAAACTAAAATCAGCAAAACAGTGGGTCTTATGCTCAGCAATTGCCTATAATTCATCTTTAAAGCAGCCTGTACCATTTCACCTCATTTAACTCTCTTCCATGTAAAAACAACTAGCGTCAATGGGTAGAAATTTTAAAAAGAGCTTGAGTCACTAGAGGAAAACAGCATTGGGATTCCACCAAAGTGTCTTAGTAGCTCAGGCAAACGTCCCAGTAGAAACATCATTCTAACTTTAAATGGGGTCACCAAAAGTTGGACTCAAGTTGGACTCTACACAACTGAACGGGTGTTTAGATATTTTAACAGTTTTCACAGAATTACAGTTTTGGTTTTATAATTTTTGAAAATTTTACTATAAAATGTCCATCTTAGATTTTGCTGAAGTAGCAGACCAGACTGGCTAAACAACGTAAATGCAGTTTTCCCCACATAGACTTCTTATACAGTCTATACATCAAAACAGAGTCATTTTGTCTTCTTTCGTCCAGTGTGTGTCTCTCACTGCTCTACAATTTGTGATTTTCTCTTGCAGGGGCGTCAAACTCAGCTATAAAACAGGACTAAAACTAACACCATCTTTTAGACTGAAGGCCAGTTTCCTCCAGTCAGATACCTTACATCTGCAGGTTCCTCTTCAAGAGATATATGAGCTCAGCTGATGCTCTGTTGCTTTTATAGCATCATAATCTAAATTTATGGAAATATTCTAAAGAAAAATTACGTCAAACTTGGCTGACTGTCATTACAAGTCTGCAGTAAATGAGAAGTGATAAAAGTATTTCACTTTTGAAATATCATCTTAAGACCCAGATAAGACGAGGGCTCTATTTGACCCCTGGTCCATGAGTTTGACACATGTGCGTGACTGATGCCGTTTTAACTGAGTTTTTAATTTCTCTTTAAAACTGGAGGGGAAGGGTGTTTATAAATTGTTATATTTCCCACTTAACACACGGGAACTTCTAGAAATGTCTTTAAAGATTTCCTAGAACAAATTGACCTTTGGAGTTATTTTCTGCCAACGTTTCTGCTGCGTGGCGACGGCAATCAAGAAAAGATGTCCCTCTTGTCCAGTCGACCTCCATCACTTTCAGACTCAGCAGCTAATTTACCCCAGCTCCCCTTTGATCGAACGGCTGTCTGATAAATCTGTTGAATCAGGACAGATGTCCGGCAAAGTGTAGGAGTGGCACAGTGTCTAGACACGTTAGGAGGTGAGTAGATACAGTATCTTCAATGAGATTCTACTGTCTACTCTACTAATCACATGTGTTTTAGAAAAATGGCAATTTCACAAAAACCAGCAACAAGGTGGGGTCAAAAATACAAACAGAGCCTTGGGGCAACCAGGATAACAGAAAGACACCCTAATCAAAAATGTCAGAGTTGATGTTGCAGAAACAAATTCATATTCGAGTTAACTCTTTTTTTTTAAAGGGAGAAGCTCGGGGCTAAATTCCACCAAATAATTATATTGTGCCGTGACAGACAACATTGATGTGAAGCTGTTTATTGTTGACGACGAGTCCTTTGAATCCAGGCTCTTTCCCCCGTCCTCGGGGAACTTCCCCCTCAGGCAAGGTGGGCTGTGCTTTATTAAACTCACGTTTGAACGGACAAGCTCTCTGATCAACAAGCAGATTAAGCGACTAATAAAACATACATCACAACAGATATAGGGAGGCCCCACAGAGGCTGTTTGCTATTAATATACAAATATGGAGGATTAGTGTCTGCTGTCTGCGTAGCTGTAGAGAAGGGATTAGGGTGATGGTCCAGACAGATTGGATTTATTGTGTGTGTAAGACTAAACGATTGCTGTGTCTGAAAGCCCTCATGTATGTACACGCTGATCTTTGCTCTCTGACTCACAGGCAGTCTCAGGCTGTGTTTGCAGGTCAGTTTCATCCAGTTTAGTAGTGCTGGTTGGAGGCTGGCTCTGAGGGGTTGAACTGTCACTGTGAATTTGGATGATTCAAAATATATATATTTGAAACTCTAAAACTCAATTAAATTAATTAAATTATATAGCGCCAAGTCACAACAGAAGTCGTCTCAGGGCACTGAACAGAAACATTCATATACATTATGAAAGACAATTTGTAAAATATGCTGTATCTATCTAAAGAAGCCAGCAGACTCGTTGAATCTTCACTTCATCACAGTCTCGCATCCTGAGCAAGCGCAAAGGCAATGGTGGAAAGGAAAGACTCTTGGTTCACAGGAAGAAACCTCCAGCAGAACCAGGCTCAGAACATCTGCTTCACCCAGCTGGGTTTGAGAGGACAGGAAGGAGTAACAAACAAAATCACAGGTCCAGGTGAAGGAAAAAAAACATTTTACAGATTGAAATAATTACCGTACTTTCTGCCCTATAAGTCGCACCGCCCTATAAGTCGCATCAGTCCAATTACAGGTAGTCCCCGACTTACGAGCGAGTTCCGTTCCTGCGAGTTGCTCGTAACACGAAAATTCGTAAGTTGGAACACGAAGCACGTGTTCTCGTAAGTCCGGATTTTCGCTCGTAAGTTGGAACATTTATGCTAGCGCTACTACGAACACTCGTTTTTCATCAAAAACGTTCATATTAGTTCATAAACATGGTCGGAAACGTGTTTCCAAACGGTTAGCTAACACACTTTCATCTAAAAACACAAAAAAGTGCTGTATTTTTTACAAATTTACTTCTCTTTCGCCAGCTCGTAAGTCCGGGACCTCGTATGTAAGAGCGCTCGTAAGTCGGGGACTACCTGTATGTCCAATAAAGTGGAAAAATCCATAAACATGTCGCTTCGCCCTATAAGTCGCATCTATTATGCGTCACCCCTGATGCATCGCGTATGTTACGCGTCAGCGGTGACAACCCGGAAATGGCCACAGGAGCGTGCACGGTAGGACTTTAACAAGATTAACACTTAAAAACAATTATTTGTTTGCTGAAAATTATAGCAAAGATGTGTCTGAGCTGAACTTTTCCTTAATAAATGCACGTACCGGTCAAATCAGCTGAATAAAAAAACAGTTTTGCTACGTCTGTGCTGCGAAGCGTGCATGCCAAGCGTGCATGCCAAGCGTGCATGCGCAGCGAGCGGTTACGCTTCATCTCTTTAAAATTTAACAAGATATACACCTTATAAATATATATATAGCAAAAGTGTTTCTGAGCTTAACTTTTCCTTTAAAAATTAACGTAATGTTCAAATCAGCTGGATTTAAATTGTTTCGTTTTGAAGGTCTTCCAAACGTGTGCGCGCACTGGGAAAATAAATTATAAATAAATCGAATTTTAGCTCAAACATCTCCTACAGCTAATAGGTTGTAAATGTCCATCCAGTGATTACTTTCTGTAAGTTTCGTCAAAATCCGTCCTGTGGTTCATGAGCTATTTTGCATTGCTAACAGTAAAACACTGAGCTAACAGTAGTTCATACCTCCAGAGAGCAGGAGGCCGTGCTGCGACAGAGTGAGTCCGAGCAGATGAGTCTGCATTCAGACACATGAGCTGGGAACGGTCGGTGGACCCTGGCGGCCGAAAGTGGTACTGCTCCATTTTTTTTCGTCAGAATGAATGAAAACGGTCATATCTAAGCCAAAAATTGGTCTAAAAATATGGGGGGAAAAAATCCCTAAATATGTCGCTTCGCCCTATAAGTCGCAGGGCATGCAAATTAGGCAAAAAGGTGCGACTTATAGGCCAAAATATACGGTACAAATACAAACTGGTGGAGTAGCGTAAGTAAAGACAGCAGCAGAATGAGGACATGGTCAGTTTGTCCTCCAGCAGTCTAAACATATACCGGGTAGCAGCACAACTAAGGGATAGCTCAGGAAACCCAAGCTGACCCGAAATTTAGAATTGATCAAAAAAGAAAGACAAGTCTAATATTAAAAGTAGTCAATGCTATGTTATGTTGTTTGTCATATGCAGAGTCTTTTTCACAGTGATAATCCTGATTAGGGATTCATGAGGCTAACAGCTTCAGGGTAGAAGCTGTTCCTCAGTCTAGTGGTTCTACACTTAACGCTCCGCAACGTGGAGCAAGGCGATAAGTGAGTGTGCTGGGTGAGTGGGGTCCTTCATGATACACGTGACCCTCTTCCTACATCTAGAGGCGTAGATGTCTGTGAAGGCTGACTCCACCAGTCTTTTGTACAGCCATAAAGTCCTGGGTTTTCTTTTTGTTTCCATTAACCAAAGTGACAATAAATGTTTGTACTTCAGGGCATTTGTAAGCTGAAGGAGCTCCGTGTGTTGTACCTTCACAGCAACAGAATCAGGAATCTGAAGGAGGTCAAGTTGGGATAGTTGAAGCATCTTCACACCATCGCACTGCATGGAAATGTCATCAAAATGCCATCTGTACTGTAATGAACTCAGTGAACCCAGATTACTACGAGACCCGGAACGAAACTCCAGAAGGTAAACGTTTAACAGTGTTTATTATGTACAGTGGATGACATATTGTAAAATGGAATGGTAAATGGGCGGTACTTATATAGCGTCTTTCTATCTTATTTCAAGATACTCAAAGCGCTTTATACTACAATCTGTGCCCTCATTTACACATTCATACAGCACTCTACTAGATCTATACAAAGCTAATTGAACAAATCATTCTAAAAAGATTAATCAGGGCTTTATCACATTCATACACTGATGGGACACATCAATGTCTTGCCCAGGGACACTTAAGCATGTGACTGCTTGTGGAATCGAACCCCCAACTCTCGCATTGGAGGACGACTGCTCTAACCACTCAGCAACAGCCGTCCAATGTGCAGAAGATATTCTTGAACACCTGAGGAGCAAGGACAAGGTCAAGTGGGTATGGATGCAGGAGTTGGTCATTGAAGCCTAGGTTTTATTTGTTTTTCCTTACAAGTTGGAGGTTTGGTTGAGCATCGAGACAGATCCAAAGAGGGTTCCAGGGTGCGATTTTCCGTCTTGGCAGGTAAGTGGCTGGAGGGCAAGTCATGTTGGACTGGGAACAGGACTAAGGCTGACCAGGACTGGAAGGCACCCGAGAAAGCAGGATGACTGGAGACACAAAGAACAAGGTATGTACTGTAAATACTTATTCAGTAAAGCACAAGCGGCAAAAATCATAAATGCCATGAGGTAGTATAATTCTCTAGCAAAGAGTAGTACTCGACTGCAGCCTTAAGTAGTGAGGATCCTCATGAAGGAGATGGCCGACAGCTAGTGGTATTAAGTGGCCATCTTGGAGGGAGATGCTACAGAAGGTACATCAACTTTGAGCTCTCTAAGGGATTTTAAACAATTGTTAAGTTCAAAAATGTTCAGTCAGGTCATATGGATGGTTTCTTTGAAGAATTTCTTTGGACGAAGAATGAAAAGTCTCAGCAAAAAAAGAAATCATCAAGATAACTTGACTGAACATTGCTGGATTTTTAGCTGGATTATTGAACATGAGCTTTGTTATTTTGAACCACTTGGGCATGACTGTCTCAGAGGAGTTGATGGGGAGAGGGCGGGTGTCAGAGGCCATTTTAGCACCAGCAAACTGTTGTTTTTTTCTCTCCACTATAGAGTATGCCGTTTCTGTGAATCAGTTTGTAGAATGGCTTGCTCCTCAGATTGAAGAAGTCCTTTGTATGAAGGACGAAACGTCTTAGCAAACAAAGAAACCGTCCAGATGACATGACTAAACATTGTTGAATTTTTACCTGGATTATTAAACATAAACTTTGCTGTTTTGAACCACTTTGGCATGACTGTCTCAGAGGGGTTGACGGGGGAGAGGGAGGGTCCTTGAGCCCATCTTATCACCAGCAAACTTTTTCCCCCCACTATGGAGTATGCTGTTTCTGTGAATCTGTTTGTTTGGTGGCTTGCTTCTCAGATTAAAGAAGTCCTTGGGATGATGGATAAAACGTCTCAGCAAACACAGAAACCGTCCAGATGACCTGACTGAACATTGTTGGAATTTTACCTGGATTATTAAGCATGAACTTTGATGTTTTGAACCACTTTGGCAGGACTGTCTAAGAGGAGTTGACATGGGATAGGGCGGGTGCTGGATGTCATTTTAGCACCATCAAACTACTTTTTTTACCACTATAAAGTTTGCCGTTTCTATGAATCAGTGTGTTTGGTGGCTTGCTCCTCAGATTGAAGAAGTCTTTTGGATGAAGGACGCAACGTCTTAGCAAACAAAGAAACCGTGCAGATGACCTAACTGAACTTTGTTGGATTTTTACTTTAATTATTACTCATAAACTTTGCTGTTTTGAACCACTTTGGCATGGCTGTCTCAGAGGAGTTGATGAGGGAGGGGGCGGGTCCTGGAGGACATCTTTGCCCCAACATTTGTTTTTCTACTATGGACTATGCTATTGCTATGAATCGGTTTTATGGTGGCTGGCTCCTCAGCTTGAAGAAGTCCTTTGGATGAAAGACAAAACATCTTAATCAAACAAACAAAAAAACATCCAAATGGCCTGACTGAAATGTTACGGATTTTTACCTGGATTATTGAGCATGAACTTTTTTGTTTTCAACCACTTTGGCAAGACTGCCTCAGAGGAGTTGATGTGGGGTAGGGTGGGTGCCAGATGCCAATTTAGTTCCATCAAACTTTTTTCCCACTATGGAGTTTGCCATTTCTGTGACTCAGTCTGTCTGGTGGCTTATTCCTAAGATTGAAGAAGTTCTTTGGATGAAGGATGAAACGTCTCAGCAATCAAAGAAACTGTCCAGATGACTTGACTGAACATTGTTGGATTTTTACCTGGATTATTGAGCATGAACTTTGTTGTTTTGAACCACTTTGGCATGACTGTCTCAGAGGAGTTGATGGGGAGAGGGCATGTGTCAGAGGCCGATTTAGCACCAGCAAACTGTTTTTTTTTTTTCTATGCAGTATGCCGTTTCTGTGAATCAGTTTGTAGAATGGCTTGCTTCTCAGATTGAAGAAGTCCTTTGGATGAAGGACGAAACATCTCAGCAAACAAAGAAACCGTCCGGATGACCTGACTGAACTATGTTGGATTTTTACCTGGATTTTTAAACATAAACTTTGCTGTTTTGAACCACTTTGGCATGACTGTCTCAGAGGGGTTGACGGGGGAGAGGGAGGGACCTTGAGCCCATCTTACCACCAGCAAACTTTTCCCCCCACTATGGAGTGTGCAGTTTCTGTGAATCTGTTTGTTTGGTGGCTTGCTTCTCAGATCAAAGAAGTCCTTGGAATGATGGACATAACGTCTCAGCAAACAAAGAAACCGTCCAGATGACCTGAATGAACATTGTTGGATTTTTACCTGGGTTAATAAGCATGAACTTTGATGTTTTGAACCACTTTGGCATGACTGTCTAAGAGGAGTTGACGTGAGATAGGGTGGGTGTTGGTGGATGTCATTTTAGCACCATCAGACAATTTTTTTTTACCACTATGGAGTTTTGCCGTTTCTATGAATCAATGTGTTTGGTGGCTTGCTCCTCAGATTGAAGAAGTCCTTTGGATGAAAGACAAAACATCTTAGCAAACAAAGAAAGCGTCCAGATGACCTGACTGAACATTGTTGGATTTTTACTTTGCTGTTTTGAACCACTTTGGCATGGCTGACTCAGAGGAGTTGACGAGAGGGCAGGTCCTGGAGGACATCTTTGCCCCAGCATATTTTTTTCCACCATGGACTATGCTATTGCTGTGTATCGGTTTTATGGTGGCTGGCTCCTCAGCTTGAAGAAGTCCTTTGGACGAAAGACAAAACATCTTAATCAAACAAACCAAAAAACCATCCAAATGGCCTGACTGGAATGTTGCAAATTTTTACTTGGATTATTGAGCATGAACTTTGTTGTTTTCAACCACATTGACATGACTGTCTCAGAGGAGTTGACGTGGGGTAGGGTGTGTGCCGGATGCCAATTTAGTTCCATTAAAACTTTTTTCCCCACTATGGAGTTTGCCATTTCTTGACTCAGTCTGTCTGGTGGCTTATTCCTTAGATTGAAGAAGTTCTTTGGATGAAAGATGAAACGTGTTAATCAAACAAAGAATGCATCCAAATGGCCTGACTGAAATGTTATGAATTTTTACCTGGATAATTGAAAATGAACTTGGCTGTTTTGAACCACTTTGGCATTGCTATCTCAGAGGAGTTAATGGGGGAGAAGGCGGACCTCGGAAGCCATCTTATCACCAGCAATATGAGTTTTTCCTCTCTGGGAGTTAGCTGTTTGTGGGATTCAGTTTGGTTTGGTGGGCTTCTCTGACTGAAGAAGTCCTTCAGATGATGAACCACAAGTCTCAGCAACAAAATAAACTGTTCAGATGACCTGACTGAACATAGTTGGATTTATACCTGGATTAGAGCTGCAGTTTTTGGCCCAAGCCCTCAGCCCGACCCGACCAAAAATGCAGGTCGAGGCAAAAATCGCAGCTCCAATCGAGGTATAAAAGGCAGGCAGATTATTAAGTGAAATTCTTTCTTTGGTTTACAGAAATCAAAAAAGGCGTTCAATACAGGATCAACTGGACTTTATTTGTTGCAGAAAACGTTTCGACTTCTGTCCAGAAGTCTTTTTCAATTCTGGACAGAAGTCGAAACGTTTTCTGCAACAAATAAAGTCCAGTTGATCCTGTATTGAACGCCTTTTTTGATTTCATCATGTCCTGGACGACTGAGAATCTTCACCAGCATTTTGGTTTACAGAGTTTTCTTTGCTCATAGTTTCAATCTCCATTCCCTTGATCTTTAAAAAAAATTCTCTGTCTTAAACGAGTTTACTGTACCGTAGTTTGAGTGTGCTGTGGGCATTGTCTGTGAATCTCTGTGAGCCCCAGTCTTTTTCTCTCTTTTTATTGGTCGGGTTTTACATTGCATCTTCTTATTGATCAGTTCAAACATCCCGCCAGATCTTTGGTGAAGCTGAGCATTAACGTTTTCTGGCTGAAATGCGTACAGGCGCTGTTCCAGGAAACGTTGTCTGGACCTTGTCTGGTAAGCTAATATTTCGTCTTTTTGAGATGTGAAAGCAGTTTTTCTGAAAATACTAGCTTATGTTTAAACGAGGTTTTGAGAAATAATGCTAACCAGTCTGTCTAGGACAGGGTGTGAGAGATCTTATTTTATACCGTCTCTCCTCAAGTTTTCTTCCCTTTTCTCATCTAAGCTAAAACATTCAGAAAATAATAAGAAAATGTTGCACTTTTTACAGTAGCAGCTTTGCGCACTCCGCCCATCTTTCGGACGACTGTACGTACATGTTCTCGTTGTATCTCGGTGTAATGATAATAAAAGATTATTCTGATTCTGAGAAGTTAGAATGGTTGATGCCAGACCAAGGCAAGGACATGTTAACCTGAGCAGGTTTTGTAGTTTAAAAATGATTACATGCTCTTTTTGCAGCTAAACACTACAGTCATTGAGGTTTGTGTTATACTGTAGAGTTCATAGAAATGAAGACCATTGTTTTTTCAAATGCACTGGCACTGACTGCAAGCAAACATTTTGTACCTATGTAGCATTTAAGGTTCATTTTTACCTAGTCTGCATGCTCAGCTGCTGCAGCAGTTACTGCAGAGTTAAGGTGCATGTTTTCTTTGTGTGCGCGCCAATGTCAAACAATAAAAGAAGTGTTATCCCATTTAAAGTAGCATTTAATGAAATAATTAGTGCACTTATTTTCTTATTTTATTTTCTGATAATATTCAACAAGACAGAATACTTTTTTCTATGTTATAAAAACATCAAGTGTGTATCAGCTGACCAGAGTTGTTTTGTTTTTCAGCTGTGCTGTCAAAGGTGCCCACCAAAGGCCTGCACCCTCTAACCATGAATTCAGATGGGAAATGCCTGACTTGCTCTTATGTCTCAGCTACAACAAGATGGCTGACATCGTTGGTCTCGGATTAGTGCTTGACCACTTCCCGGCTGAGCCATCCAACCTAGGCTGGCTCGACATTTCCTTCAACAAATTAACATTTTCATTGAAAGATGCTCAACATTTCAAAGTAAGAGTTTTTAAATTTGTCATTCGCACCACATATGATGGAGTGAAATTGTGTACACAGGGTCCCAGTTACATCCAACAAAAGTATAAATTGTAAAGATAAATGCTATTATAAGATATGAACTAAGAAATACACTAAACTAAGAATAAACTAAGCACTAATAGTACAAGAACTATATGCCGAACAGCAGCAGCACAAACATTATTCTGTGTGAGCAGACGAGTACTAATGAACATAGCAGCGACTCAACAGCATAAGATCAGCAACATGGGTAGTCAGCAACACATATCAACAATCAAGTGGTATTACAAGTCTTTTTCACAGTGATAATCCTGATTAGGGATTCATGAGGCTAACAGCTTCAGGGTAGAAGCTGTTCCTCAGTCTAGTGGTTCTACACTTAACGCTCCGCAACGTGGAGCAAGGCGATAAGTGAGTGTGCTGGGTGAGTGGGGTCCTTCATGATACACGTGACCCTCTTCCTACATCTAGAGGCGTAGATGTCTGTGAAGGCTGACTCCACCAGTCTTTTGTACAGCCATAAAGTCCTGGGTTTTCTTTTTGTTTCCATTAACCAAAGTGACAATAAATGTTTGTACTTCAGGGCATTTGTAAGCTGAAGGAGCTCCGTGTGTTGTACCTTCACAGCAACAGAATCAGGAATCTGAAGGAGGTCAAGTTGGGATAGTTGAAGCATCTTCACACCATCGCACTGCATGGAAATGTCATCAAAATGCCATCTGTACTGTAATGAACTCAGTGAACCCAGATTACTACGAGACCCGGAACGAAACTCCAGAAGGTAAACGTTTAACAGTGTTTATTATGTACAGTGGATGACATATTGTAAAATGGAATGGTAAATGGGCGGTACTTATATAGCGTCTTTCTATCTTATTTAAAGATACTCAAAGCGCTTTATACTACAATCTGTGCCCTCATTTACACATTCATACAGCACTCTACTAGATCTATACAAAGCTAATTGAACAAATCATTCTAAAAAGATTAATCAGGGCTTTATCACATTCATACACTGATGGGACACATCAATGTCTTGCCCAGGGACACTTAAGCATGTGACTGCTTGTGGAATCGAACCCCCAACTCTCGCATTGGAGGACGACTGCTCTAACCACTCAGCAACAGCCGTCCAATGTGCAGAAGATATTCTTGAACACCTGAGGAGCAAGGACAAGGTCAAGTGGGTATGGATGCAGGAGTTGGTCATTGAAGCCTAGGTTTTATTTGTTTTTCCTTACAAGTTGGAGGTTTGGTTGAGCATCGAGACAGATCCAAAGAGGGTTCCAGGGTGCGATTTTCCGTCTTGGCAGGTAAGTGGCTGGAGGGCAAGTCATGTTGGACTGGGAACAGGACTAAGGCTGACCAGGACTGGAAGGCACCCGAGAAAGCAGGATGACTGGAGACACAAAGAACAAGGTATGTACTGTAAATACTTATTCAGTAAAGCACAAGCGGCAAAAATCATAAATGCCATGAGGTAGTATAATTCTCTAGCAAAGAGTAGTACTCGACTGCAGCCTTAAGTAGTGAGGATCCTCATGAAGGAGATGGCCGACAGCTAGTGGTATTAAGTGGCCATCTTGGAGGGAGATGCTACAGAAGGTACATCAACTTTGAGCTCTCTAAGGGATTTTAAACAATTGTTAAGTTCAAAAATGTTCAGTCAGGTCATATGGATGGTTTCTTTGAAGAATTTCTTTGGACGAAGAATGAAAAGTCTCAGCAAAAAAAGAAATCATCAAGATAACTTGACTGAACATTGCTGGATTTTTAGCTGGATTATTGAACATGAGCTTTGTTATTTTGAACCACTTGGGCATGACTGTCTCAGAGGAGTTGATGGGGAGAGGGCGGGTGTCAGAGGCCATTTTAGCACCAGCAAACTGTTGTTTTTTTCTCTCCACTATAGAGTATGCCGTTTCTGTGAATCAGTTTGTAGAATGGCTTGCTCCTCAGATTGAAGAAGTCCTTTGTATGAAGGACGAAACGTCTTAGCAAACAAAGAAACCGTCCAGATGACATGACTAAACATTGTTGAATTTTTACCTGGATTATTAAACATAAACTTTGCTGTTTTGAACCACTTTGGCATGACTGTCTCAGAGGGGTTGACGGGGGAGAGGGAGGGTCCTTGAGCCCATCTTATCACCAGCAAACTTTTTCCCCCCACTATGGAGTATGCTGTTTCTGTGAATCTGTTTGTTTGGTGGCTTGCTTCTCAGATTAAAGAAGTCCTTGGGATGATGGATAAAACGTCTCAGCAAACACAGAAACCGTCCAGATGACCTGACTGAACATTGTTGGAATTTTACCTGGATTATTAAGCATGAACTTTGATGTTTTGAACCACTTTGGCAGGACTGTCTAAGAGGAGTTGACATGGGATAGGGCGGGTGCTGGATGTCATTTTAGCACCATCAAACTACTTTTTTTACCACTATAAAGTTTGCCGTTTCTATGAATCAGTGTGTTTGGTGGCTTGCTCCTCAGATTGAAGAAGTCTTTTGGATGAAGGACGCAACGTCTTAGCAAACAAAGAAACCGTGCAGATGACCTAACTGAACTTTGTTGGATTTTTACTTTAATTATTACTCATAAACTTTGCTGTTTTGAACCACTTTGGCATGGCTGTCTCAGAGGAGTTGATGAGGGAGGGGGCGGGTCCTGGAGGACATCTTTGCCCCAACATTTGTTTTTCTACTATGGACTATGCTATTGCTATGAATCGGTTTTATGGTGGCTGGCTCCTCAGCTTGAAGAAGTCCTTTGGATGAAAGACAAAACATCTTAATCAAACAAACAAAAAAACATCCAAATGGCCTGACTGAAATGTTACGGATTTTTACCTGGATTATTGAGCATGAACTTTTTTGTTTTCAACCACTTTGGCAAGACTGCCTCAGAGGAGTTGATGTGGGGTAGGGTGGGTGCCAGATGCCAATTTAGTTCCATCAAACTTTTTTCCCACTATGGAGTTTGCCATTTCTGTGACTCAGTCTGTCTGGTGGCTTATTCCTAAGATTGAAGAAGTTCTTTGGATGAAGGATGAAACGTCTCAGCAATCAAAGAAACTGTCCAGATGACTTGACTGAACATTGTTGGATTTTTACCTGGATTATTGAGCATGAACTTTGTTGTTTTGAACCACTTTGGCATGACTGTCTCAGAGGAGTTGATGGGGAGAGGGCATGTGTCAGAGGCCGATTTAGCACCAGCAAACTGTTTTTTTTCTTTCTATGCAGTATGCCGTTTCTGTGAATCAGTTTGTAGAATGGCTTGCTTCTCAGATTGAAGAAGTCCTTTGGATGAAGGACGAAACATCTCAGCAAACAAAGAAACCGTCCGGATGACCTGACTGAACTATGTTGGATTTTTACCTGGATTTTTAAACATAAACTTTGCTGTTTTGAACCACTTTGGCATGACTGTCTCAGAGGGGTTGACGGGGGAGAGGGAGGGACCTTGAGCCCATCTTACCACCAGCAAACTTTTCCCCCCACTATGGAGTGTGCAGTTTCTGTGAATCTGTTTGTTTGGTGGCTTGCTTCTCAGATCAAAGAAGTCCTTGGAATGATGGACATAACGTCTCAGCAAACAAAGAAACCGTCCAGATGACCTGAATGAACATTGTTGGATTTTTACCTGGGTTAATAAGCATGAACTTTGATATTTTGAACCACTTTGGCATGACTGTCTAAGAGGAGTTGACGTGAGATAGGGTGGGTGTTGGTGGATGTCATTTTAGCACCATCAGACAATTTTTTTTTACCACTATGGAGTTTTGCCGTTTCTATGAATCAATGTGTTTGGTGGCTTGCTCCTCAGATTGAAGAAGTCCTTTGGATGAAAGACAAAACATCTTAGCAAACAAAGAAAGCGTCCAGATGACCTGACTGAACATTGTTGGATTTTTACTTGTATTATTATTATGCATAAACTTTGCTGTTTTGAACCACTTTGGCATGGCTGTCTCAGAGGAGTTGACGAGAGGGCAGGTCCTGGAGGACATCTTTGCCCCAGCATATTTTTTTCCACCATGGACTATGCTATTGCTGTGTATCGGTTTTATGGTGGCTGGCTCCTCAGCTTGAAGAAGTCCTTTGGACGAAAGACAAAACATCTTAATCAAACAAACCAAAAAACCATCCAAATGGCCTGACTGAAATGTTGCGGATTTTTACCTGGATTATTGAGCATGAACTTTGTTGTTTTCAACCACATTGGCATGACTGTCTCAGAGGAGTTGACGTGGGGTAGGGTGTGTGCCGGATGCCAATTTAGTTCCATTAAAACTTTTTTCCCCACTATGGAGTTTGCCATTTCTTGACTCAGTCTGTCTGGTGGCTTATTCCTTAGATTGAAGAAGTTCTTTGGATGAAGGATGAAACGTCTCAGCAATCAAAGAAACTGTCCAGATGACTTGACTGAACATTGTTGGATTTTTACCTGGATTATTGAGCATGAACTTTGTTGTTTTGAACCACTTTGGCATGACTGTCTCAGAGGAGTTGATGGGGAGAGGGCATGTGTCAGAGGCCGATTTAGCACCAGCAAACTGTTTTTTTTTACTATGCAGTATGCCGTTTCTGTGAATCAGTTTGTAGAATGGCTTGCTTCTCAGATTGAAGAAGTCCTTTGGATGAAGGACGAAACATCTCAGCAAACAAAGAAACCGTCCGGATGACCTGACTGAACTATGTTGGATTTTTACCTGGATTTTTAAACATAAACTTTGCTGTTTTGAACCACTTTGGCATGACTGTCTCAGAGGGGTTGACGGGGGAGAGGGAGGGACCTTGAGCCCATCTTAGCACCAGCAAACTTTTCCCCCCACTATGGAGTATGCTGTTTCTGTGAATCTGTTTGTTTGGTGGTTTGCTTCTCAGATCAAAGAAGTCCTTGGAATGATGGACAAAACGTCTCAGCAAACAAAGAAACCGTCCAGATGACCTGACTGAACATTGGTGGATTTTTACCTGGGTTAATAAGCATGAACTTTGATGTTTTGAACCACTTTGGCATGACTGTCTCAGAGGGGTTGACGGGGGAGAAGGAGGGACCTTGAGCCCATCTTAGCACCAGCAAACTTTTCCCCCCACTATCGAGTATGCTGTTTCTGTGAATCTGTTTGTTTGGTGGCTTGCTTCTCAGATCAAAGAAGTCCTTGGAATGATGGACAAAACGTCTCAGCAAACAAAGAAACCGTCCAGATGACCTGACTGAACATTGTTGGATTTTTACCTGGGTTAATTAGCATGAACTTTGATGTTTTGAACCACTTTGGCATGACTGTCTAAGAGGAGTTGACGTGAGATAGGGTGGGTGTTGGATGTCATTTTAGCACCATCAGACAAATTTTTTTTTACCACTATGGAGTTTTGCCGTTTCTATGAATCAGTGTGTTTGGTGGCTTGCTCCTCAGATTGAAGAAGTCCTCTGGACGAAAGACAAAACATCTTAGCAAACAAAGAAAGCGTCCAGATGACCTGACTGAACATTGTTGGATTTTTACTTGTATTATTATTATGCATAAACTTTGCTGTTTTGAACCACTTTGGCATGGCTGTCTCAGAGGAGTTGACAAGAGGGCCGGTCCTGGAGGACATCTTTGCCCTAGCATATTTTTTTCCACCATGGACTATGCTATTGCTGTGTATCGGTTTTATGGTGGCTGGCTCCTCAGCTTGAAGAAGTCCTTTGGACGAAAGACAAAACATCTTAATCAAACAAACCAAAAAACCATCCAAATGGCCTGACTGGAATGTTGCAAATTTTTACTTGGATTATTGAGCATGAACTTTGTTGTTTTCAACCACATTGACATGACTGTCTCAGAGGAGTTGACGTGGGGTAGGGTGTGTGCCGGATGCCAATTTAGTTCCATTAAAACTTTTTTCCCCACTATGGAGTTTGCCATTTCTTGACTCAGTCTGTCTGGTGGCTTATTCCTTAGATTGAAGAAGTTCTTTGGATGAAAGATGAAACGTGTTAATCAAACAAAGAATGCATCCAAATGGCCTGACTGAAATGTTATGAATTTTTACCTGGATAATTGAAAATGAACTTGGCTGTTTTGAACCACTTTGGCATTGCTATCTCAGAGGAGTTAATGGGGGAGAAGGCGGACCTCGGAAGCCATCTTATCACCAGCAATATGAGTTTTTCCTCTCTGGGAGTTAGCTGTTTGTGGGATTCAGTTTGGTTTGGTGGGCTTCTCTGACTGAAGAAGTCCTTCAGATGATGAACCACAAGTCTCAGCAACAAAATAAACTGTTCAGATGACCTGACTGAACATAGTTGGATTTATACCTGGATTAGAGCTGCAGTTTTTGGCCCAAGCCCTGAGCCCGACCCGACCAAAAATGCAGGTCGAGGCAAAAATCGCAGCTCCAATCGAGGTATAAAAGGCAGGCAGATTATTAAGTGAAATTCTTTCTTTGGTTTACAGAGTTTTCTTTGCTCATAGTTTTAATCTCCATTCCCTTGATCTTTAAAAAAATTCTCTGTCTTAAACGAGTTTACTGTACCGTAGTTTGAGTGTGCTGTGGGCAGTGTCTGTGAATCTCTGTGAGCCCCAGTCTTTTTCTCTCTTTTTATTGGTCGGGTTTTACATTGCATCTTCTTATTGATCAGTTCAAACATCCCGCCAGATCTTTGGTGAAGCTGAGCATTAACGTTTTCTGGCTGAAATGCGTACAGGCGCTGTTCCAGGAAACGTTGTCTGGACCTTGTCTGGTAAGCTAATATTTCGTCTTTTTGAGATGTGAAAGCAGTTTTTCTGAAAATACTAGCTTATGTTTAAACGAGGTTTTGAGAAATAATGCTAACCAGTCTGTCTAGGACAGGGTGTGAGAGATCTTATTTTATACCGTCTCTCCTCAAGTTTTCTTCCCTTTTCTCATCTAAGCTAAAACATTCAGAAAATAATAAGAAAATGTTGCACTTTTTACAGTAGCAGCTTTGCGCACTCCGCCCATCTTTCGGACGACTGTACGTACATGTTCTCGTTGTATCTCGGTGTAATGATAATAAAAGATTATTCTGATTCTGAGAAGTTAGAATGGTTGATGCCAGACCAAGGCAAGGACATGTTAACCTGAGCAGGTTTTGTAGTTTAAAAATGATTACATGCTCTTTTTGCAGCTAAACACTACAGTCATTGAGGTTTGTGTTATACTGTAGAGTTCATAGAAATGAAGACCATTGTTTTTTCAAATGCACTGGCACTGACTGCAAGCAAACATTTTGTACCTATGTAGCATTTAAGGTTCATTTTTACCTAGTCTGCATGCTCAGCTGCTGCAGCAGTTACTGCAGAGTTAAGGTGCATGTTTTCTTTGTGTGCGCGCCAATGTCAAACAATAAAAGAAGTGTTATCCCATTTAAAGTAGCATTTAATGAAATAATTAGTGCACTTATTTTCTTATTTTATTTTCTGATAATATTCAACAAGACAGAATACTTTTTTCTATGTTATAAAAACATCAAGTGTGTATCAGCTGACCAGAGTTGTTTTGTTTTTCAGCTGTGCTGTCAAAGGTGCCCACCAAAGGCCTGCACCCTCTAACCATGAATTCAGATGGGAAATGCCTGACTTGCTCTTATGTCTCAGCTACAACAAGATGGCTGACATCGTTGGTCTCGGATTAGTGCTTGACCACTTCCCGGCTGAGCCATCCAACCTAGGCTGGCTCGACATTTCCTTCAACAAATTAACATTTTCATTGAAAGATGCTCAACATTTCAAAGTAAGAGTTTTTAAATTTGTCATTCGCACCACATATGATGGAGTGAAATTGTGTACACAGGGTCCCAGTTACATCCAACAAAAGTATAAATTGTAAAGATAAATGCTATTATAAGATATGAACTAAGAAATACACTAAACTAAGAATAAACTAAGCACTAATAGTACAAGAACTATATGCCGAACAGCAGCAGCACAAACATTATTCTGTGTGAGCAGACGAGTACTAATGAACATAGCAGCGACTCAACAGCATAAGATCAGCAACATGGGTAGTCAGCAACACATATCAACAATCAAGTGGTATTACAAGTCTTTTTCACAGTGATAATCCTGATTAGGGATTCATGAGGCTAACAGCTTCAGGGTAGAAGCTGTTCCTCAGTCTAGTGGTTCTACACTTAACGCTCCGCAACGTGGAGCAAGGCGATAAGTGAGTGTGCTGGGTGAGTGGGGTCCTTCATGATACACGTGACCCTCTTCCTACATCTAGAGGCGTAGATGTCTGTGAAGGCTGACTCCACCAGTCTTTTGTACAGCCATAAAGTCCTGGGTTTTCTTTTTGTTTCCATTAACCAAAGTGACAATAAATGTTTGTACTTCAGGGCATTTGTAAGCTGAAGGAGCTCCGTGTGTTGTACCTTCACAGCAACAGAATCAGGAATCTGAAGGAGGTCAAGTTGGGATAGTTGAAGCATCTTCACACCATCGCACTGCATGGAAATGTCATCAAAATGCCATCTGTACTGTAATGAACTCAGTGAACCCAGATTACTACGAGACCCGGAACGAAACTCCAGAAGGTAAACGTTTAACAGTGTTTATTATGTACA
>JBBPBX010034391.1:10061-23946 GCA_038048925.1 Garcialebias charrua
TATATACACAGTATATATATATATATATATATACATACTGTATACACAAATATACAGTAGTCCCTCTCTATGACCTGCATGAAAATAATAGATCTGCTGTTCATGCGGAACATAGAAGTGGGCGTGGCCAAGAACACTTGCAGGTGGCCGAGAGCAGAGCCATATAGTTCTGACACTCTTTGATGTCGCCGATAGGCTGTCAATCGTTCCAAACAACGGCTATGGAAAACTTGTGGAGCTGCGCCCTCTGGCGGCGACGGAGCGCTACTGCAGGCAGAGTCAGACTGTAAAACAGCCATGGAACAAATCGCCCCCTCCATGACCCACGTGACTTCCGCATTCCATTCTTACAACGGAAGTCTATGGAAGTGTCGCAACTCTCACTTTATATGGCTCTGGCCGAGAGTAGAGAAGTCTGAGAGATGTAGTCATGACATTGTGCTCTTTTAGAGCGTTTAGTTTAGAAGCATTGTTTAGAATATTACGGGGAAAGATTTAAAACACCTAAATATACATATACTAAAATAAGTTACTACTTGTACTGGTACTACTTCGCAGTTTTTCACTTATTGTGGGCCTTAAAGTGCGACTAAACCCCTGTGGATCGGTAACTCCTCCTTCCAAAATCTCCCTGAAAATGGGCGTGTCGAGAGACAAGGAGGGGTGGAGGTAGAGTTGTGCTTTTGTTCACGCCTCCACCTGCAACAACCTAAAACAAATTAAACCTCTAGCCAACAACATACACCAAGCAACAACAAAGAATAAACATGTAGATGTATTTATCTATTCCACCCATTCCATCCAAAACCAAAGGCCTAAAAAAAATGAAAAGAAAAATAAAACCGCTTGTCAGGAGTGAAATGCAGCACTTCCATATAAGGTATGCACTTCTCATCTCTGCAGGGGATTGGCTCTGCTTGAACCACCTGTGTGACATCACACATGAGCAGACATGTCACACATGAGCGTTTGCACAAATAAGAAAATTAAGGTGTAATCCACCAGTTCAACCCATAGAACTACCGTAAACACATTTTTAGACCAAATATTGCCAATTTACACAGATATGCACAATTATGTGAGAATAAACACAGCCATAGTGCTAGATAACATTTTAAACACATTCTAAGGAGTTTATCAGCTAAAAAAAAGTTAATTTTGGGTTTAGTCGCACTTTAAGGGTACGGATCTCCCGTAAGAAATGAGGGACTATTGTATATACGCACAACCCACACACATCTGTATATATATATATACCCCGGTATATATATATATATATTAGTGTAATAGCTGTTATCAACAGTCATTAATAAAAGTAAAAATCAGAGAAGTTTCCAAATCAGCCAAATTCAATGTATGAAATAAAAAAGTGATGAAATAGTCCTCACATCGTTAGACATCGTTCTACAAGGAGCAACTTTTCATCCTGGTTTTCAGATGTTTGTTCACAAGACATCTGATGGAAAAGACGATGGAAAGTGTGAACAAATAAAGCCAGAAGCCAAGTATTTTAATTAAAAACAAGAAGCTAAAATTATACGGATTGTGCTCGCTCAGTGAGGACTCAGAAGTGAAGCAGCAGGATTTTTATTTGAAGAGTGACAGAAAACAAGATGTTAAAAACTGAAGCAGCTTTCAGCTTTTTCACTTCAGAGGTTTACAACAGGACTCCTACAGCATCACAATAAAGCTTTATTATTGGTTAAAACTAATTCATGGACTGAAAAGAAGCTTAAAATTTGTGTGGCAAATGAAAGTTTGTGCACAAAAAAGGCTGAAGTGACGCCCAGAGAAGATTTTAAAGATACAAAAACACGTAAAAAACTGAACAAAAACTGTACACTCGGCTTTTATTAACTAAATTCTACCATTTTCAGACTGTAAAAATGATGGTGTTCCCGGGAGGGGTTCACCAGGACAGGGAAACAAAAACAAAATGTCCAGCCTCCTCTCCGGGGGAGGCTTTAAGGTTTCCAGAGCTTCAGCAGGCCGTCCTCGCTGTACGTGGCGATGAGGTTCTGGTGGGGGTGGTGGGCAATGCCGATCACATCCTTCTCATGAACCTGAAGAACAGAGAGCAACAACCAGATGTGACATCACAAGTCATTATTGTAAAAATGATGGTTCTGAAGGTTTAAAGCTCCACGGATCTACACATCAAGGCCCCGTGAAATGTCCACACGCCCTTATTCTTACTGCTCAAAAACAAATCATTTGTTGAGACCGTCGATACACAGCAGTTCAATTTTCGCAGGCTCAATGTTTTGCGGGTTTTCAACGTGAGATTATACACGACACATGATTGTTAACTTTAATGTCACTCATGTGATCGGGACGGTACGGGATAAAAAGTTAACGGGAGCGGACGGGAGAGGGAACCAACCGATAGGACAAAAAACAAAATACTTTGAACAGGCGCTGCCATTTTGTGGTTTTCTTTCAGTAAGCCTACACTGTAACGCAAGTCAAAAGGACTACACGGCCCAGAAGCCAACAGTGCTTCCGGCCGCTGCTTTCTGACAAAATTCAAAGAGCAGCAATGTAGGGAACAAACACCAGCGGAGAAACCGATGTGGTTAAAAATAGTTTTGCAGCACAAAGTCAGAAGTAACGATGTATCTATTAAACTCACAGAACTGGCAAAAAAGTCACAAATAATCCTGAAGCTGAACTCATCCTTCAAGTTGGAATATCTTCACTGGTGAGTGCACATATAAAATGTTGCAGTACATATAAGTATGTTATTAAAATTACGTACCGGTAGGTGTAATAGTTTAGAACATTGTGAAAAACATTGCAATAGTGTGGGAAAAGGTTTATAAAGCCTTAACATATATATAAATACTAAAATAAACATAACGTCCTTACTTTGCAGATTTTCACCTATCGTGGGGGTGTCTGGAACGTAACCCCACGATAAGTGAGGGACTGAATTATTAGTGTTTGGTATTAAAATGTTTCCTGACTAACTTTATCAATTTTTATGTTAAGAGTTAATGCTTTTTGCAACACACACGATCCCTGGAGTAAATATTTTAGTTTAGTGTCAAGAAACTATTTGCAATTAGGTTTTATCAGGCACAGAGTTATGTGCTCGTTTTCTTCACATGACCTTGTAGCTTTCTTGGTAGGAGATGAAACAGTAAGCCTTTAGCGGTGCCTAGCACCACTTTGAAAAACAAGTTGAGTGAAGTCATCACATGCACCCCACAAGGTATAAATTAGGAGTGCTCAGATGAACATGTTGGAGTCAAAATATATAAAATACATTACCGGTACTCAACAACTGGGTGTTGTATTTCTGACTTCACATATTTTCTCTTATTAAGACCCTTTAAACATTTTGATAAAACTATCATTTGTTGATCTTACAGTAAATGCATTATATTGAAATAGATGAAACGCACAGTTCTTAGAGACAACCAGGATCGCTCTCGTCCAGCGTGGCCATCTATCCCCACGATAAAAACAGGAAATAGAAGCGCATCTGTTTATTTGTACAATTAGCTTTTTTTTCTTTTTTAACAACCAGTAGCAGTTTGCTTCAGAAAAAGAGTTATTGATGTATAGATGCATAGTAGTACGTCCTGTTTGAGTATTTTGATGTAAACTCTGATCCTGACATCCTGGAGTGGTCTTTGCCTCTACAATCTACGCATCATTGGAGCAGACTGTACTTCTTGTTTGTGGTTTTTTGGTGTCTCTGAGTCGATGTTTGAATGTGGCCGTCTGGTTTGGTCAAATATTGATTAAGACAAAAAAAAGTGCTGCCTTGGTTATTTGTGTGTAAGAGCAGCGTGATTCCTCCATTAAACTGCATGCTAACCTGCACCTTTTAATATGGGCTAACAATCAGAACTAGATGAAAATCTGAAAAGTTCATGTCCAAAACCGTAGCAAGTTTTTCAGCCACACCGCAGGAGCTGAAAGAGAAATTTGGTTCAGACTCGATAATATAATAATAATAATAATGTCTTTTCCTGTCATCTGCGTATGTAGATTCACTTCTTCTAAATGTACCAGCTTGAAAATGTGTATTAAAAAAAACCCATTAATAATAATAATTGGAGAACTTTAAAAAAAGCAATTACAGTACCTATGAATTGACATTTGTTAAACACAAAATAATAATAAAATAAATATATAAATGTAAAATGTAAAGAATCAGTCCATAAGTTGGTTCCTCCTGCAGCACAAACTCTAAAAGCACTTCCTGTTTGAACATGTAGTCGGCTGCACACTCCACATCAAAACTCGTGACAGAAGCTGCAGCAGAACCTGAGCAGGGGGTGTGTGCTGTGATATTTTGGGACTTTTTGATCCGGGTTCGTGTGCTGTAACGTACCGTCAGTGTTCTCTCCAGTTTGCCCGTGACAATGCTGAAACAGTAGAGCACAAAGTCTTCACCCACGCAGTAGATCCACTCGCCGCGAGGTGACAGCGTGCAGCACACAAAGTCACCACCTTCCCTCTTACCGGAGCTGAAACTCCTCACGATCTGCACAACATTCAGTACAAAGTGAGAACACCAACAAGAATGTACACGACACGAGTGAAGCATGTCTTTGAGCTCGGATTTCAGCAGCTCTTGTAGTAGAAAGGTTCAGACTGACCTGTCCCTGCATGTTCATAATGACCACCGTGTTGGAGCGGTTACACACGACAAAATGCTCCGGGTTTTTGGGCAGCAGGAGGACGTTGTTGACTGTGATGTCTGTGCCGGCTGACGTGCCAAGAGGTTTAAAGGTGTTGGTGCACTCTGCTGTCTTCACGTTCCACACCTAAAACGGGTTCAACGGAAGGATCAGGCAGTGAAAATGCATTTTATGAAACATCTTTATTCAATTTGTTCACAAATGCATTCAGGTATTTTTAATCTTACTTTGACTGTTCCATCAGAAGAAGCGCTGAGGATGTGGTGGCCATCGGGAGTGAACGTGGCCTCGTTGACGAATGAGGTGTGGCCGCGGAACTCCTTCAGAGATTTCCCCGACTTCAGTCCGTGGATTCTGGTGCAAAAAAAAAAAGAAAAAAAGGCTACACTAAACCAGAACTCTTCACAACTTCACCTCCAGGTGAGTTAGGAACAAATGAGAAATGTTTACCTGATGGTCTGATCGAAGGAGGCGCTGAGCAGCTGGCTGGTGTCTTTACAGAAACTGACACAAGTGACTCCTTTGCTGTGGGCCCGCTCAAACCTCCTCAGACACTGACCGCTCTGGATCTTCCACACCTGCAGACACACAAACAGAGGGTGGCGTTTAAGGATTATCTAGTCTCAATAAGAATCCATGTTTCCAATTACCATATTCGTCGGTATATAATACGCAGTTTTTTTGCTCATTTGAATGTCCTGCGTATTATACACTGAAGCGTATTATTTATGGATTTTTTCCCATATTTTTAGACCCATTTTTGGCTCGGATTTGCCGTTCTTCATTTTGGCCTAAAAATGGTGCAGTACCACTTTTGTCCACTAGCGGACACTTCCAGAGAGTCCACCGACCGTCATGTGTCCGAAAAAAGCCTCCTCTGCTCGGACTGAATGTCGCTGCCCGGCTCCCTGCTCTGGAGGTAGCTACCATTTTAGCTGTGTTGTTAGCGTTTTTTTTTTTAGCAAGATAACTCATAAACCACACCGCAGATTTTTAAATCCAGCTGATTTGAACATTTCGTTAGTTTGGTTAAGCTCAGGAGCCCGTTTGCTATAATAGTCAGCTAAGAAATATATTTTTTCTCGCAAAGAAATAATTGTTTTTACCGTGTTAATCTTGTGAAGTCCTTCGGTGCTCGCTCGCTTCTGTGGCCGCCATTTTAAGCAGGGCAAACGAGGCGGTGACGCACAATAGATGCGTATTAAACACTGAAGCGTATTATGTACGTTTTTTTCTGGTTTATTTCCAATAATTGGTCAAAGCGCATTATAGACCGGAGCGTATTAAATACCGATGAATACGGTATGTGAAAAAGTATACTTGAGTAAAAAATGGATCATGAGACTAATCTGAGTCAAACAAACACACATTTCGTTTGTAAACAAGCACTTTGTAATAAAGCACAAATACACAACAGAGGAGTAAAGGTTACCTTGATTTTTCCATCTTGGGCTCCAGTGGCTAACATTTCTGTGTCTCGACTGAAGCACATGCACAACACTGCATCATCCATCATCATGAAGTTATCTTGAGCCTGGTACTTCAGATCCTGCACAACACACAAATAATTACACACAAAAAATAACGTGGAAACATCTGTGCTTATGTCGTGAATCTGGGATTTCTTCTGACCTTTCTGATTTTGCCTGTTGTGAAGTTCCAGACTTCAATGAAGCCATCGACGGACCCAGTAACCAGATACTGACCATCAGGGGAGAACCGAGAACACTCCACGTGAGACTTCTGTCCAAACTGCGCAAAAAGAAAAAGTAACTCACCAGTCAAGTTGCCATTTGTTCCAGCAAATTAAATTTAGAGTCTGTGTGGGCACCTTGATGTGCCTGCTGAGCTGAGTGGGAAAGCGCTCCTCCTCCACATCTTTGACTGCAGCTTTACCTCTGAACAAGTCAATGGTCACACCAGGTGGCAGGAGACCCTGATGTTGCTGCCACTTCAGAGACTGAAGAAGAAAAATCAACGTTTATCTTTTTTATCTCAGCTCTCAAGACTAAACATCCTCGTTTGCTACACATCTGTGAGAGCTTCAAATTATTATTGAGAAGTTTGAGGAGAGCCCCTGCAGGTTTAAGATTACGTACCTGCCCCAGTAGAGCCATGAGACGAGATGGGGGCACCACGCTGACCTCGCCAGCCAGAGCTAAAGCGATTGCTGCACGACGCTTCTCTTTACTGCTGCCATCTGGGTACGCCTGGACAGAATTTAGACAATATAAATTTAAAGAGAAAAACAAACCAGTTTGAATCTTAACATGTATGATTTACTGTAGCCAATTTTATAAATCTAAAAAAAAAAATACAATAATTTAATTGGTAAATAAACTTTCATGAACCAATTTTTTTTAAGAAAAGCAAATCTGAATAACTCCCTGTGGATCAATCAATAACAAAGATTTCAGTTTTAAGCAGACTAAACTAAAATCTACTGCTGGACTTGCTGATGTGAGACCGTCCAGAGACAACCAAGTCCTGCTGAACGTGCATTCTGGACTCACCTCTCTCGGATCGAAGTAGGAGCGAGCCAAGAGGTTCTCCAGGTGGATGTATCTCTCTGGCTGCGTCTGTTTCAGCATAATCATGGGGTCCGTCTGTCTGAGCAGAGAACGGGCCGCACCGAGCTCTCTCAGCTCAATAAGCTCTAAGACAACCTTGTCGGGAAAAAAAAACACACAAAGCATTTGATTAAAACAAAACACGGCTAAGATGTTCATTTGATGATTAAAGCTACAAGAACAAGGAAGACATGTGATCATCTTTATTCAGATCTCCGTTTGCAAGAGTTAAAGGTATTGTGACATGATTTTGTAAATTTGAATATTTGTCAGAACATATATATCTTATATCATTGAGCTCTGGTCGTTTTTGCATAATAAATTATAAATATATTAAAATTTCATTCCAATTTATGGTAATTTTTTACCATAAATTCTCTGGGACACGCCCCGTGAATTAATGCAAATCTTCATGTGACGTACACGTGGGCACTGGGCATAAGGCGGAGCCTGGCTTGCCCCTTTGTTTGGTGAAAGATCGACTCTTTTTTTTTTTTGGTGTAACTTGAAAAATGCTGTCACGTTGTAGCGCATTTGGGTGTTCTAATATCAGCAGTGAACAAGTGAGCCTTCACAAATTCCCAAAAGATGAGAAACTTTGCCTAGAATGGAAGTACAGAGAACTTGTGACCGATGGGTTCCTACTGAGAGTCCTATGTCTGCAGCGACCATCTTACTGCCTATCAGGTACGAGCTGTTGTTTGTTTTTATTTGGGGAGAGTCTATTAATGAGAGTTTTGGATGATTTACTGTTTAAAAAAGATATATGTCAGACGTGAGGTCTATCTGCCGACATCTGCTTGCTAACAGACATTAGCATAGCTCCCGAGTCAACACGGGTGCTATTTAGGTATTTTTAAATTATGTCGGCGCAATCAGGTACGATCTGTTGTTTGTTTTTATTTGGGGAGAGTCTATTAATGAGAGTTTTGGATGATTTACTGTCTTAAAATGATAGATCTCAAACGCAATCGGACATGCTCAAAGCCACGAAGCTCCCTGCACGTTTTTTTAAAGCTGAATCGTAAAAGTTAATAAGTTTTCCATTAATAGAGTATACAATAAAATGATTTGAGCAAGATTAAAACTTCTACTGCTTATATTGACCTTCCAAAACTGAAGACAAATCGCTTAGATCAACACTAGAAATGCTGCACTCGTCTGAGTCGACATGCTCCGCCATTATTAATTACATGCGCGTTGAGCAGCGGCTCCCCACGTGTACGTCAAATGACGGTTTTGCGGAATGCACGGAATTTTAGGGGCGTGTCCCAGAGAAATGACTATCATAACTTGGAATGAAATTTTAATATATTTATAATTTATTATGCAAAAACGACCAGAGCTCAATGATATAAGATATATATGTTCTGACAAATATTCAAATTTACAAAATCATGTCACAATCCCTTTAAGGATACTCCATTGGAAACGGCAAAATCATCTCTTATCGACGTAGCTGCATGATGAAAGTCACGTCATTTTGTTTTCAGAGTAGCTTCGCCCACCCCTTATTGACACAACACCCTGGACAAACTTCTCCTCACAGCCGTATGTGCCAAGGATTGTGTGATTGGTCAGAAGCTTGTAGGCCTGTTTGTCAATGTAGAAATGTGCTCAGAGGTGGGCGATATGGCTAAAATATTATATTGTGATATTTCAGAGCATTCTGACGATAACGATAAATTTTGTGATATAACAAAAAAAAGAAAGAAATCAAAGTTATTTATTTGACAAAATTAACTTAACATGTTGCTTTGCAGTATTATATAAAATTTTAAAAAACAACAAGGGGTAATTTTACTGAAATTACTTTATTTAGTAAAGTATTCAGTCTCCAAGTATAAAAAAAATAAAATAAAACTGATCCTTCTGTTATTTAGATTGAAAAAGTCTGCACAAAATATAGATCAACAAAATCCATCACAAAAACTAAAGTGCAGGTGTAGTTTCCCAAAACAACTAAATAAAATGAAGCTTAAGATCTGTTGAGCATAAATGAAACCTACAACAAAATATGTTGTCTTTAAATGAGCTGTAACTTCCAGAACTTGTAACAAGGCGTCCAGCTGACCCTGAAGCTTGTTGGTGTTTCAGCTTCATCTGTTCCTGCAGGAATGATTCATTTATCTGACTGATCTGTCTCTGATCACCTGCTCTTGGTCCGTGGACCGGCTGTGGAACTCAAGAGACAGTTGAGCTGCGCGTGTTTGTACCGACAGTTTAGAGCGGGGGAGACGCAGCCCGCACCGGCAGCTCAGAGCGGGGTGGGGGGAGACAGTTGAGCTGTCTGTACCTGCAGTTTAGAGCTGGATGGTAAATGGAGCTTATTTATATACATACCTGCAAACTCAGAAGGGATGAAAAAGGTGACGAACGTTGCGCCAACCCCCCCCCCCGGAGAGATTTTGTAATTTTATTAACATGCTTCAGGTAAAAGTCATTTACTAACTTAATTTAATGAGAACATAAATAGGAAAGATTGTGTCAATCAAAAAATTAACAACAACAGCAGCAAGCCAAATACAGCAGAACATTTTAGCACTTTGAGATTTTCATTAATGAAAAGTGCGTTATAAATTAAATTCATTATTATTATTATTAACAGTAAAAACTCATTTCTTAAATGTTTTGCCAGAAAATTTTGAATAAAGTAGATGCCATTACCTGCATTCGGGTGTATTTTAACAAGTGGTTAAACATCTATGTTTACCTACATGTAAACATGATTCACTAACTATTTTAGAGACATCTAACAAAATAAATTCAGGTCCTGTGGACAGATAAAAAAATTGTTTAAATTATTATTGATCATGAATCAGGATATTTTAGAGACACCTCATTCAACTAGTTCATATAGACATCATCCTGTTTTTAAACTCACTCCTGTGGCTAACATAATGAAATTAATGTGACAATTTATCACAGTGACTTTTTAGGGGTGCAATTGACTTTTAATTTGTTAATTTTTATTTAGTTTTATTGGTAACACAACATGCCATTTTACTAAACAGTGACACTCAACTGCATGTATAAAAATATTAACTTTACCCAATGAACAGGTGATATTTTAATAACCAACAGTGAATTTAGGAGGGGCTTTTTACAGTTTTCTGATTTAGTGATAGACTCAGAACAGCATCACTGATTTGAACTATTTTACTTTCCAGACAATGTGCATTACCTGGGCTCTTTCTCATCTACAGCATAAAGAAAAATTTGCTCTTTAACGACTTTTGACTTTAGGAAAAAATACATTTATTAACATATCCCAATATAATTAGGACATACACTAAAAAGATGGTAGTCAAAAAATAAAAAGAGGCGTTCAAAACAGAGCAGAGACTGACATTATGTTTTCTCACTTTGAAACGGAACAAATGGTTTAATGAAGAGACTTACTGCTGATGTTAGTTTACGACTCGGTCATGTTTACGTTGGTTCTCCTGTGTAGTGTCGTCACTTTTCAAAGCACGTCGGCGTCGCGCTCGCGCAGGTTTTTATTTTTTTATTTTTATGAAGCGTGGTGGAGCTCCCACACTTTAGAGGACTTGGCTCTGCGTCAGTCATTTGTAAAACACCGCCTCTAATCTGTTTTCGCCTCCCCACTCACTCTGTTGAACCAGAGCCCTGAACTCGCGCTTACTTGGCTGCGGCCATAGATGTCCCGCCCACTATAGTCTGTCTTGAGACTGATTGGGTAAATCTCGCGCTCCAACAAAGATGTTTTATTGTCGACAAGATGTCTCACTGTGTCTTGAAATCCAGTCAGTGGGAAATGATGCATTCTGATGCAGTCACGGGTCTGACCCCCCCCCCCTTCCTCAAAAACAAAAACTCATCGGATCTACACGAATCACGTAAATGATATATTTTGCTTTGAAAACGGCGATTTTCGCCGAAAGGTGACTAGTTTGCAGGTATGTATATAGCGCTTTCTAGCCCCCTGTGAGGAGCCCCAAAGCGCTTTACAATACCAACCATCCACCCATTCATACACCGGTAGCGGCAGACTGCCATGCAAGGCGCCTTTCCAGTCCTACCGGGAGCAACTCGGGGTTAAGTGTCTTGCCCAGGGACACAACGACACATGGTGTGGGGAACTGGGATTCGAACCTCCAACCTTCCGATCGGGGGATGACTGCCATTACCACTATGCCACGGCCGCCCTGGATGGAGAGAAGCTGAGACGTGCGTTGTTTGTTTTTAGCATTTTAGCTAGCTAGTACAGTATTGCGCGTAACTAATTAGCGCTACACCAGTACAGACAGGAGGAGGGGAGGTGCGCAGTTCGGTTTGGTCGTTCGAAGCGCTCGATTGTTAAGGGGGCGGGGCACCCTGACGTATTACGTCATGAAATTAGCATTTCATATCATTTTTTTGCCCGGGCAAGCTTTTTTTACCGGTATTATCGTGAACGATATGATATGGCCCAGCCCTAGCTCAGACACTCAGCTGTTCAACTAAAGAAACACACTAAACCAGTCAAATAGCCAAAAACTCCTGGATGGAGAATGTGCATATGTGTATGGAGGAGTCCGTCTACTGAAAAGCGTGGCGTTTTCTTCATGATAGATTTGTGGCAAAACGGCAGATTAAGGGACAAAGTGGAGACTCTGGAGGGAAGAAACCTGTGCTGTGCCGTATACAGCAGCAGGAGGGGTTTCCCAGGAGCTCTGCTCTGTGAGTCTCCTGGACTATGAAAGGTGTGCGCGAAAATGAACATCCTGCAACCACATGACCGAAAGTTGACTTTTCAGCTTCAGATGGAAGATGCTAGGCCTTTCAGTCTTTTATCTGTCAGCTGGCTTTTCAGAAAGCCTTTAACTAGTTGTTTGACAAAATAAGGCAATAATAAACCTCAAAATTCTTACTAAAGTCATTGTGTTGGAGGAAAGCATCAACAGGACAAAGTAGCATAGCACACCAACAAAACCCACCTGTTCATAAAGGTCTACCAAGGTTTTATCTGGTAGTTTGAGGGACTGAATGGCCTGCAGGACAGTATCCCAGTGGCCACTGTTGATGTCTGCCACAAAGCTCTCTATGCTGTCCACTGTGTTCAGAGACACGGTGGTCTCCTCCTGTAGTGTGGTCAAAGTCCGGTGCAGACTGTTTTCCTTTAGGTACTGCATAATCAAACGGATCACACTGGAGGAAAAAATAAAAAAATACACAAATGTAAACAAGCAGGCAGCTCAAAAAGATGCATTAAAATTCAATTCAGCTTATTTATATAGTGCCAAGTCACAACAGAAGTCATCTCAGGGAAATGAACAGAAATATCCATATACATGTTCATAAAAAGTTAACACTATTTAACTGAGCTGACTGCAAAAATCAAACAGTTTGAAGGTTCACTGATGTTAATAAGGTCTACGATGCAGTTATGTAGTTAAATTTGCACAAATAAATATGCTGATGTGAAGCTTAAATTATGATTTTTAGAAACCAAAATAAAGTTTTATCACTGCTTGAAAATAATTAGACAACAATTCACTGATTGGGATGGACCATCTGAAAAAGTGCAGAAACAGGATGCATGACACAGACAGGTACATGTTATTTACAAAAAAAAAATACTTTTAATACTTTAAATAATAGTGTGATACAATTTTCAGTATTCAATTCAATATTCTCATTAAACAGTTCAGCAGTTTGCAGAATCAAACCTGAAAACGGAGAAAGATGACTGCAACATTCGTATTCATTAAATTATTAGCACTAAATTGGTCCAGATTTTGCATTTAAGTAGTTCGCATTTAATTAGTTACGTTTTTGTCTAAAAATACTTAATTGTAGCAGAAGTAATGAATGGTCGTAAACGTGGACTGACGCTAACTTTACCTCCCGCTTGTCTTTCAAACCCGCACCGGAGAAGTAAATCATTATGAAACAAGTGAAAATATCGACTTGAAAAATAACAATTAACTTTAATCATAAAAACAACCCATGCAGGCTATGTTAAAAGCAGAAAAATAATTTCGTTGGTTGAACTAGACGCTAGCTTGTTAGCACAATGCGCTAACGTTAGCATCCTGCAGCTCAGGATGACAAGGCCTCACCGACATTATTGCTATATTGTTGCGTCATTATCCGTAAAAGTATCTTAAAAACAAAAACGCTTTATTAGTAATTTAAATGTCAACTTACTCCGCGGATTCCACTTCTATAGACATGGTTATTTACGTTGAAAAAAAAAAACAACCGACAACACACTCCGACAGCGGACGTAAGAAACGGACGAAACACGGAAGTTCCGGTAAGAAATTAAGCTTTTCAAAATAAAACTCTTTCCCATCTTTTTTTTTTTCCATTCAACCTTTATTTAGTCAGATTAATCTCATTGAGTCTCGATGACTCATTTACAAGAGAGACCTGAGACCTGCTACAAACTAAAGAATGATGAACTAGTAGAGTTATTAATTTTGTGATGTAGTTTGTGTATTACAGTTAGAAAAATTAAGTAGAGTTATTCATTTTGTGATGTAGTTTGAAGGTTATCATTGGTTGAACAAACTGTGAAATAAGGGGCAGATATAATAAGATTTCATCTTCTTTCTGCTCCTTTCATTTTATCCTACTTGTATTCTTGTATCTGATGAAACTGTTTTGTATTGTTCTTTTAAAATGAATGAATAAACATCAAATCAAATCAAA